>VNJO01000537.1:0-88993 GCA_008042535.1 Drosophila tani
CATGTCCGTCTGTCTGTCCGTCTGTCCGTCTGTCCGTCTGTCCGTCTGTCCGTCTGTCGGTTTCTACGCGAACTAGTCTCTCAGTTTTTGAGCTATCGAGCTGAAATTTTCAGCATAGTCTTATTTCTTTAGCGCGCAGTATATATGTCGGAACGACCGAAATCGGACTACTATATCCTATAGCTGCCATAGGAATGATGGCGAAATTAATGTAAAAAAAAATTTAACTTCTCTGTTTTTCAACGAATTTCTATAAATTTTAAGATATAGCAGTTTTTTAAGGTTCTAGAATTACGGTTTTAATTTCATTAAGATCGGTCCACTATATCATATAGCTGCCATAGAATCGATCGGTCCATTTATATGAAAATGTAAAATTCTACATGTAAAATGTAAAATTTACAAAATTCGATGTTTTTTCAACATTACTAAAATGGTTCGATTTTCAATGATCCAATTACAGACTGCAAGGGTATACCAACTTCGGTTTACCGAAGTTAGCTTTCTTTCTCGTTTTTAATTGAGATTACATCCAATCAGGTTTGAAGCTTTGCTCAGGGAATTAAAATTTATGATCGCACTTCATCATTAAAGGGCTATGAAACGGAGCAGAGTAGGCAGATTATAAATTTATGTTCCTCATTGTTATGTATGGGACAAGTTTTGACATTCGCCGAGAGTTTCCGGTTTGGCTCGATCTGTTTGAACCGCCAAATTAGGGCCTAATGTGATATAATTTGGTCTTTGATTTCAACGCTTCTTTATTGCGGACACAAGTATGTTCAATAAATTTATCCCACAATAAACAGTGTTTTTTGTGGCCATTCAATTTTCTTTGAGTCGTAAATAATCGAACCGAATGCGGAGCCCAGGTAACCATAAAAGGAAAATTCACAGCTTTTGAGTGGATGAGGCAATGCCAAGAATTAGTCATGGGAATTTAAATGCAGCTGCAAAGTGGGGAAGGTTAAGGTAAAAGAAACACAAAAAGAATTATATTTTATTTTAAAAATATTTGTATTAGTTTAATTTAATGATTATTGTCTTGTACTCAAAATGGTTTCCTTCGAAAAAGTGTCAAAAAATACTTTATGATTTTTCTCTTTATTTTCAGATGGATTTCGATTGCCTGGGCTCATTTTTTCCCCAGGTGCGAGTGGGCGCCCGTCAAGTGTCAGTCAGAGGCTATGAGGATGACACCGTCGCCCCAAATCATTAATTTCACAAAACGTGACTTTTTTGCCATATGTGGAATTCTAATTCCACTCATTAGGCGGCGCACCGAGTCCGCTGCCATTCTAAACATAACTTCAAAAAGGTGCAGACTGCACTTGTGACACGTTTCGTAATCTCTTGGCTGCTTGGCTCTGTGGCTCTTTGGCTACTTGGCAGCAAGCAGGGCTTTTTTCGCTGGCATTTTCCATTTCCCATTTTCCATAAGCAGGCAGGCCGCCGACGCCGCCGCATCCTCGAAGAAGCCCAGTTACGGATTCGGATGCAGATGCAGCTGGAAAAAAAACAGAAGCAGATACAAACACAGAGGCAAAGGCAAATGCTTACGCGTACCTGCATCTAAGGACACGCTGCACGAGGATGGGGTCTTTGGTGCATGCTGCATGGTACATGCCGCTGGAGGACCCCTCAAGGAGATTCTATTTCCGCCGAGCCAGGCAGCCCATTAGCTCTTGGCCAGTGGCGAAACCTAAAGGGGGGTTTGATTTGAACTCAATAAAAATAATACAAAATAGTACAAAACATTTTTTTAATTAAATAAACATGGTTTTTTAATTATTTCCCTCTTAACTTCAGCAACATACACTCTCTTTTCCAGCTGAAAACTCTCAAATGCCAGCGGTTAACCGCAATATTTCTGGCATTACTGTGCAATTTTAATGGGGAAACCCCCGTAAAAGTATGCGAAGCCCTCGCCCCTGCTGCAGCCATCCTGGGCAGGAGTCTAATTAAAATAAGCAAGCTGCCAGCTCCGCACAACACGAGGCTAAGAAAGGTCGCGGATTAGTCCGACTTGGCTAGTTACAGTTGGCATAGTTGCTGCTGAAATTGCAAATGCAAATGCGAATGCGAATGCAGATATAGATACAGATGCAAACACGCTGCATAATTGGCCATTTCTGGCTGCAGTTGCCGCACATCGTTCTCAATCTTAATTAACAAATATACAAACGAATAAAAGTGCGAGCGCCAAAAAGCAAAGGGAAGCCGGGCAAGGAAAGGTCGCGGAGTTGAACAAGACAAAAAGCCACCGCCACCATGCGACATAAAATGCAATTTACGACTTGTCATAAAGGGAGACCCGCCATATAGTAAATCATTTTTTATGTAGCCAAGTCGGGGCGAGAGGACATCGCGGCCATAAGTAGCTGGCGGGGCTACTAAAAACGCAAATAAGCCACGGTTAGGCCGAACATAAAATCCTTTAGCACCTTTCGAATGCGCGGATGAAGGATGAAGGATGAAGGGATTCTAGTGGGTTCGGGATGGGATTGCGATTCATCCTTCAGGAATATGGCTCACCAGCTAAACGCGAAATTTACACAATCAACAAATGACATAAAATTCCTGCTGAACGGTACAAAAAATGGACAAGAAAAAAAATTAAATTGCATGACAAATTCCCCACGGCACGACGGGTCCAAAGAATGATGGACGATGATTATGGAGGAGAGGCATAAGAACCAGACAGAGACGGAGTCGGAGACGGAGACGGAGTCGGTGTATCCCGGAATCGGTTGCCCAAGGAGCAAGGCGAGACGGGAGCGAAACAACATTTTAAGTCCTCGAATTCCAACATGTGGAGCAATAATAATAATTTTATTGTTTTAACAAAGGCAGCCAACAGAAAGTTGTTTGAGCCACAGCTGAGCGGCTTTTAAAAACAAATCGCAAGGTGAACACGGCCTGGCTTCCTGCTGCAAACACGAAGGCATCCGGCCAGGGCCCACCGGCAGGACTCTGCTTTCCAGCAGGATTCGGGATACGGGACTCAGGACTCAGGACTCAGGACCCAGGATGCGGGATAAGTGCCAGGCAAGCGGAAAGATACGGAGCATACATATAAAAGAGGTTTCTCGCCGGCGACGCGACGCTGGAAAATGTATAAAAAAAAAAGCGAAAAAGAAAACAAATATAACAAAGCCAGGAGGGGTCCTGTCTCCCCGGGACTAATACAGATGCACACACATAACTCCGACACAAAAACAAATAAAAATGGCGAAATAAAGCTGAATAAGATCTGTAGCGAAATATTTTTATTGCCATTTTGGCGACGTGGGCGGGTGTCTCGGTGTGTGTGGGCGGTGTGTGTGTGGGTGGGCGTTGTGCCTGGCGATATAAATATAAATATAAATAGAAGGTGGAAAGCGAGCACCGGCAGAACCCAACCACCATAATTTACGCGGCCATAATTTGTCATTAAAATCTTCCCAAATAATTTTATGTTGAAATGCAAATTTTGAATATACGACTTTTTCATGCGAATACAAATGCACAAATATATATCCCCGGTTCGGGTACGTAAATATAAATTGTTTCTATAAATTTCGCCAGAGATACGAGAGCCCCAGCAGCAGCAACAGCAGGTGAGGAATGGGCCCGGACTCGGGATTCCGAGCTCCGGATTCCGGACTGCTAAGCCCGGGAGATTGCCTTCGTGGCCTTTGATTTAGATGCATGCGCTGCGGGTAATTGACTGGAACCATTCGCCTCCACATCCACATCCACATCCAATCCGCATTCCCCTGACCCTGTCCAAGTCGTTCATTTGCGTAAATATGGAAATACTTTGTCTGTGTGTGTGTGCTGCCTTGGTGTGAGTCCTTTGAGAGCGGCGGGCCAGGACTCGCAGATTGAATTTTTGCATTTCGCAGAGCAGCCAATCAATCTTCTCGAATTTTGCTAGTTACAAAAATTGAATCAAATGTGATTAAATCTGGGAAAATGCGATTTTATCAGATCTTGAATGGGGGATAACGATGCATTATATAGGGGAGAGTGAAAGAACAGAATGGTCAAGGGATTCTCCAGGAAGATGTCTCTTTTATTGTTTGTTTTAGGTCTCAAGATAATTTAAATAATTATTATTTATAAGCCTTACTTGTTACTTATTACTTTTACGAAATTTATATACGATAAATATCAGAAATTTGTACTCTAGATGTATTGAAGGATTAAGCGTGTAGTTTACCTTAAATTTAATTTAATTTAATTTAAGAAACTGGCCATTTATCGCTTACTTAAATGGGATTTTAATATACTATCAATAAGGCTTTTATTAACAACCTTTAAGTACAGCTCTAACTTTTGCAGTTGTAAACCTTAAATGATTTCGATTTGATTTACTGCTGCCTGTAAGGAAAATAAATAAAGAATTCTCCTGGTATAAGTCACAGCCTTTCCGGTGACGATCCTGCCATTTTCATTGGCAGACAATTGGTAAATCTATAACAAAGTTATAGCCCGCTTACAGCCCTTTGGCATGACAATTGCCACACATGCTACACATTGTAAATATTTTATGTCAGCCGGCAAATATTTAAAGAACTTCACACTTGATATGCGAACCCAACTGGGTGAGAGAGACAGTCTCTCCGTGTTTTGGTTTATGGCGGACCGACTGGCGGACGGGTGCAAAAGCAACAATCTTTGTTTCTACACTCCGGGTTTAATCTTTATGGCGTCTGCCCCTCTCTCCCCTCCGTCCAATTTCCCGAACTAAATCATAATCACGGGAGACGTTGGCAAACGCTGCGTGTCATTTGAGAGCACACATCATAAAGCAGCAATTAAGACAATGTTCAAATCGTAAGCGTCAAAAATGTCATAGAAAATGCGTAGCACAATAAAAAGAAGAGAAACACCCATAAAACTTGGGTGTGGGATGAAATGAGTTGCTATCCAAGATGGCATGGGGGTTCCTGTGCCAAGTGGGAGTCAAAGAGACAGTTGGCAACGTTGCCAACGCCGCCGCTCCTCTGCTAATTGTCTGTCAAAATTCTATGCACAGTAACGGAGATGAGATAAGTGCGTAGTAACCGAGTTGAATGCACAAGATATCAGGCGTCTCCTTCAAGGGAGCTGGAGCTGGAGCTGGGAAAAAAACGCAGCCTGGAAAAATGTCCTTAGGTGGGCCATTCACCCGGGCTCTGCTCTGGTCCTGCGAGGGAAGTAATGAAAGCCCCACAAAGGCGGAGAGTCGTCTTTGATGGCAACGAGAGCGATGTGGCTGGCATTTAAAATCTGTGAATGAATGGAAAGCCGCAGCCAAAATTGAGGAATCACTTTCATAGTTGAATTATGGCTATATAAATGTAAATTTGTGGGGTTTGTGACAATTTAACAAAGCCAAGCACTGAAAATGTATAATTAAAAAATATTAACACACTTTGAGCTGGAATTTTGTAATAAATAATTGAATATAATTAATATTCAACATGTTCATGAGCAGCTCTAAGAAACTAATACAACTTCCTAAAGGTGTTTCAAACTAATATATAAATTAGTGTTCTTTCCCATTCTACACATGATTAATAACTTCATTTTGCAACAAAGCCATTTAATGAAATAAAGCAGAATCCAATGGCTCGTTAAGCAGACAACCCTTGACCAGAAGGAATTTTCCCCAAAAACCGACCAGAGCCTTGTCACATTTAGAGATGCAATCATCCCTTAAAATCAGAAGTTTCCATCGCAAACCAAACACTTTCCCATTTGCCAGCAGTCCTCCTCCTCCTCGGCAGGCGTCAATTTATGAAGTTTTATACTTTTGACTATTTACATTGGCAGAAACACTGGCAGCAGAAAGCCAGAGCCAAGGCTGTCGAGTGCTCATCGCAGGCACTCCACGTAAAGTGGAGAAATATGTCAAGTCAGTGGCAAATATTTGGGCCAAATAATTGACTGGCTCTTACATAGTAAGGGGATATGGCAAGGGACTGGGCCTGGGACTGGAACTGGGACTGGGCGGGAGCATCTTCAATCTTCTGGCTGTCAGGCAATCTTCCAAGGGGCCAAGTCCACTCTCGACAATCCCATTTCGATCAAATAGATGTCGCAACAATCACCGCAAACCGCACACATGAAGCGTCTCTGTATCGGGCATATGAAAAACAGTCGCCACTCGCCTGTCGCCCCATAAAGGAAACGGAAATGACTCTTAGCAGCAGGCCAAAGCCAGCCAGGGCCAGCAGCCAGCGAATCCGTATCCGGGATTTCGGATTTCGGACTACGGAACTATTCGGTGTACTAATGCCGACCTAAGGCAAATATAATTGCGTGTGTGTTTCGGGGACATTTGCATGCAGGCGTCATCTGGCTGGGGTTTTGCGGTGGCCATGTGGCTAGTAGGACAAGTCCGACAATTGTGCTGAGTCCAAGGATTCTCCTCCCATTACACATCATCTTTCGGGACAACTGCTGCTGCTCCAGCTCCTCCTGCTGCTGCATACGTGCCCAACAAAATATTGATTTAAATGAGTTTCGGTTTCTCGGCTCAGCTCGGCCTCGGTTTTCATTTCCTATCGCAAAACTCCAGCAATCAGCAAATTGTGATGCTCAATAGTCCCACTTTTTGCTCGATTCCTCGAGCACTTCCTCCACTCCAGTGGCCAGTGCCTAGTGCCTAGTGGCACTCGTTAGATCTCCGCAAGTGTGTTTGTGTGTTGTTGGGGCAGCAAAAAATGCATGATAAGCAGAATATTGCACATCGATGATGAGCTCTACATCCTGACCACATTCACGGGATGAGGATGAACGCGTGTGTGTGTTTGTGCAGGAGGTGAGATTTATGTGGCCAGCGGCGAGCTGCACTTGGCGAAAGAAAGTCATAAAAAGAATATATGTATGCCTAATAATATGAGTTACTTCTGGAAAATAAATATCTCTATCTGAGTTTATCATTGTTGAGATATTCTTAGTAATAAATAAATACTAAAATCTTATTTAACGGGCTTCTAAGAATTTTAAGAACATTAATTCCCTTTCTAATGATTTTTCCCCAGTGCCTCTATAGGCCTGGCTCTTTTCTACGCCCCCTTATCGTACCGTAATTATGGCAAATCACTTGTCAAGGTCTCTGCCGGGGCTATAAGAACACGTCAATAAAATAAACTACAATTTAAAGTTGCCGCTCTCGGTTATAGTTTTGCAGCTTTATTGCCGCCGAGGGCGCTCAGATGGCTTTCTGTGTGCGTCGGGTCAAAAGGTACGAGTAGGAGGTATCTTCGCCAGATACTTCCTGGGAAAGATGGCCAGATGGCCAGCACCTCCAGAGTTTGGGTGTAAATAGCCCGAAAAACCTTTGGAAGTTTGGAGAAGGCTAAGGCAACTTGGCAAAAGTCATTTGAGGCGGCAAAGCCGCAGACACTGAAGCAAAACGAAAGATGTTGTAAAAGTTTTGGCTTAGTTTCGCTTACCTAGTGGCATAGAAAAAACCGTTTGAATATAATTCTAATTTGCATATTATTTTGGCCTCAAGAGCCATCCCCATTTTCGGGAGCTGGGAGCTGGATGCTGGGAGCGAACCTTTGGCGTACATAATGGCCTGGAAAATCTTATACAAGGCAACGCAATCTGCAGGATTGCAGCGGCCACAAAGCTCTTAAAGTAATTAGTGGCATAAATTAAATCCCCAGCCCCAGCCCACCGCCTGGACTTCTGCCCCGCGAACAACAATGGGCAATTGTTTGAATGACCCTTGTGCCACTTTTAATTGTTGCAATGCTGCGAAACTTTTCGACCGGCCGGTGGCCGGTGACCAAGGCGAAAAGGCCTCTAGCTTTTTGTCACCGCGTCGGGGGCAGCGGGAGAAAATTGGGGAGCGTTTCACAGGGATCCAGGGATCCACGGAGGACGCTCCAAACGCACTGCAACAAAAGCGACCGACCGACCGACCGCGGGGCATAAATAACTTTTTTTATGCGTTTCATATGGGCTTTTTATATGGACAGAAGGTCGCCAGCCTCACAGGCGTCGTCCCACAAAAATGCGCACGAAATGAGGAAGAAAGTTGACACTTTTTAAATTGAATATAAAATAAAATAAATTGTGCGTAATTTAAAATATCACCAGCCCGCCAACGAAGCTGGGAATTTTTCATTGCCGCCAGCTTAATGTAAGCCTAATTGCTTTCACTTTTTCGCTTTTTTGTACTTTGAAAGGGCTTGCCACATTGATTTACATTTGATTTTGGGCTTTTGATGGCTTTTTGTCACCAGAAATAATTATACAAAATTACCCGAAAAAAAATATCAGCAAGTAAAAGTGATGAGGATGTGTTTTTCATAAAGTTAAAAGTTAATAGTCAACGAAATACTTGGGCTAAGTATATAATATTTAATAAACTATTTTCATTAGAAATATAAACATGTTAGGGAACATATTATTTTTATTAAATTAAATCCCAAAGTTCAGACTCTGTAAACTCGAATATCTCACCCGGAATATATTTTCCCTTACGTGAAAATCACCTAGAAAACTCCGAAATAAATAATTGGGTCGTGTTGCTCTTTTCCATTAATTAAGCCAAATTACATTCCCCTTTTTTTGGGAGGGTGAAAATGAAAGCAAAGGGACGCCAAAAACTATTGCAACATTGATTTCCAATTGATTTTGGCTTTTGTCGCCTTTCTGTCATAAAAATACTCATCGAAAATTACATGCCAAAATAAAACAAGCTGTTGACTTGCCAAATAGCCGTGAAATATTCCCCCAGGGCGTAGGTGAGCAGGTAACGGCAATCGCATCGTTTTCCCGGAGAATTTCGCTGAGACAACAAATGTCGGCCACCAGCTACCAGCTACCAGCCACCCACAGCGACAGCGACTGGCTGTTGCCACGCCCCCATTTTGGCCCCCATTTGGTGGCCTCCACTGGCGCTCCGTATCTGTCTCCGGACAGTAACGAGCCCTGGTCATGGGCGGAATGCCGGAGTAGCAGGAGGCTGGCGGCCTGGCTGCCTGGCTGGCTGGCTCTCTGGCTGGTAGGATATCGTAAAGCGACACACAATCACACATAAAATTTTACAACACGAGGATGTTTTTTATTGCACTCGTCCCCAGACTGCTGCTCCGGCTCCAGCTCGTCCTTGTCCCCAATCGAAGGAACTTAAGTAGCCAATTACTGAAAAACTTCGAATTCCACTCCGGCCATGAATTTCGCTCCTTTCGATGGCCGATATTTATTTATTTTTGCTTCGCTCCAGCTCTGGCTTCGGCTCCGGCAAGGGTTTGTTAGCACGCCCATCAGCCGGGTAAACAACAAAACATTTTTCTATTTAATTAAAATGAATTCACCTTTTGGCCGGTTGGAACAGTGTCGCTGATTTATGGATGGAAGCCAATAAATTTGCACAGCTTCGCGGATTGTGATTCTGATTCTGATTCGAATTGGGATCGGGATTGGGAGTTCTGCTTTTGCTTTTGCTTTTCCTGAGCCGTGAGCCATTTAAATCACGAGCTGTGCTGCGGTTTTAATTAAAAGGAATTTATTTTCCACTCAACTGCAGATAAGTGCGCAGACAGTTGGAGCGGAGCGGAGAGGAGCAGCATCCGCAGACGCGTCCATATAAATATAATAGTTTACCTTTGCCTTTGCCTTTGCCACCCTGCACCACCTGGCGCCGAGCCAGAGCCACCGCCACCTCTTTCCTTCACCACACACTCACTCAAATGGACACAAATATTTGCCCACCTCGTATTACATACCCACGACTTGCCATTATCGTTAAGACAATACAAATGCCGCATATGGCACGGCGAGAAAACAGAGTGTAGGAATATGTTCTAAAATTATTATTAATCAAGATTTCAGCAGTTAAGTGTAGTATTAAAAAGTACAATGTTACATGCTTAAAAATATTATAGAATTTAAGGGAATACAGAAAACCAGTTGGCCTAAACCAATTATGAATAAATCAATAAAAATATACTTTGAAAGATTAGTTTATTATTATTATTTATTTTCTATAATATTAACCAGTATTGAAAGTGTAAGAAATAACAAATAATGTTAAATAATTCTTGGTATATAATCTTGAATAAGTTGGAAAAAGTTTCGTTTTAATCTTTTGCAATATTCAAATCAATGCTTGCTTGAAATATATGCCACTAAATAGTCATGTTAATTATATTAGAGTGGCAATATTCAAATATTTTAGCAATGCCCTAACGATATTTATGCACTACAAAATAGTAGATTAGCACAGGAAAATGTATGAAAAAGCATTTCTAGTGAAATAAATAATTAAATGTAATAAATTTAATGAAATGTACAAAAAAAATGTATTCTCTATGTATGTCGTGAACATTTTTTTAAGGTACTTATTATAAGAAGTCTTAGGCTGAATACTTTTTCAAGAAGCTATAAAACACAAATAAATTTCATTAGATTTTTAACCAACAAACAAAAAATTTCGTTCTCTCTTAAATTCCCACTAAAAGTGTATAGAGGTTCTTATGAAATTTTTAAAATTATAATATGACCTATATTTTTCGAGTGCATTGTGCGTCTGGGTCTTGTATGCACATGTATGTATATTCGCACTGCCTTAACCCTTTGCAAACATGTCTATTTTGGTCAATGGCAGCGATGGCAACGAGAGCCATTTGTTAATTGTTGCCACACCTCCGGAGCAGGGAAAATCGAGACGGAGCCTCGAACTGGGGATCTGGTAAATGGAATCTGGAATCTGGGACCTGGACCCTGGGATATACGATGTTGGGATGTGTGGCGGCCGGCCGCCCGGGGGATGGGATGAGGATGTGGATGTCTTTGGCCGCCTGTCATAATTACGGAGCAGGCTGCTCAAGTTGCCGCAGCTGGCACCTAAGACGCTGGCCCAGACCTGCATCGTCGCCTGTCGTGTTATTATGGATGGATGTGGATGGTATGGCCCCCCGCCACCGACGTAGTGCTGACCACAGATCGGGTTTCGGTATTAGGCGGTAATTAATCATGCGCCTTGTTATAACGGCCATTGGGGTAATTACAGCCTGTGCGGGGATCTCAAATGCATTCGATAAAAATGTAAATGCAGCTGATAACGACCGAGATAGCCGAAGCTGGGCCAAAATTAATGGCCAATAAGCGAAAATGAATCATGCAATTGGCGCTCAATGGCCTCAACTTTTCGCAAATGTTGTAAAGCCCACGGCCCCGAAAGCGAAGCTCCGCTCCCTCTCTCTCGAGGGCACACTAAAACCCCGATATAAACAGAGCCCGCAGCCAAGATGTTAAGCCACCCTCGGTCTGTCGGTCCCTCGGTCAACCCACAGCACCCCACTCTATACACATATACCGGAAATCGTCGGCGATAAATCTCCCATTTACCTTTAAACTCGAAATACGACTACCAATGGGGCGCTTCGCCGGCCCCCGGGGGGAGTGGAAAATCGGAGCCAAATCGGAGGCGAAATCGGAGGGAAGTGTGGCGGCAGGAGTGGACACTGTTACGGCCTTAAATCCACTAACAAATAAAGGAATAAATTGCCCATAAAAAGGATTTCGCAAATGCCGGCTCCAACTACGGAACCCACTTGTGTTTCCTATTTTACAGTTATTGTGCACTTCTTTCTAGTTTAGTTCCTCGCACTAAACTTAAAGAATTGCGCGACCACAAATGCCAACAAGTCTTCTGCGGGTCCTGTCCGCCCCACCGAAAAGTTAACTTTTTATGATTAAATTCTTGGCTTACGATTTGAGACGAAAAATAATGCCATGAATTTATTATAAGCATCGTTGGAGGTACTTTCTGATGATTTTCTAGTAGGGGAAGTGGGTCTATTTAAATATATTTAATTAACTTAATTAATTATCAAATATATTCAATGTAGTTTTGGCTTATATTTAATAACTATCATAGTATTGATTATCCTAGTGAATTCTGTAAAATATCTACACATTTTACAGACAGACTATGAAATAGCCGGTCAATAAAGACAGCCCTTACTACGAAGCTAATAGGTATACAAAATAAAATGGCAGGTTCTCAAATAGCCTTTCAAACCACATAAGCAGAACCTAACCTAATGTTTGTAGAGTTAATGTTTGAGTACTAATTTCCTAGCATAATTACTAAACTTTAAACGGAAGAAAATACTCATAATAAATTAAAACAATTCACACTCTTTCTGCAGCTGTAATGATTAAATTTAGTTCATTATTCTCAGGATCAAATCAGTTAATCAATTAATTCAAATCAGTTTTCAAAAGGAATAGTTTTAATAACGGCCAAACTGTACTTGAGGACCAAAGGCTGCCAACTCGTTTTTCCCGCTTTTCGTTAGTCCAGGGCTGCCGATTGGTTCGAATCACCGCTATATACCCAATGCAAAACCAGTATATCACCGCGTCCACTTCAAGTTCTTTTTGGTATTTTCCAAGGTATAATTTAACGGTCCAGCTGCGGTCACACTGCTAAAAATATCAACAACTACGGGCAATTCTACATTCTAATAAAAACACACAAGTGCACTTAAAATAACCAAAATAACAACAAAATAGTGTAAATCAAACAAAACAAAGTAAATGCAACTAAAACGCAAAGTTCCGCGTGCGATGAAAGTTCGGTAGTCCAGAAGAAAAGCCTCGCGAAACGGGAACGAACGTGTTTGGCCAGCCAGTTTTCGTTTTGGTCTTTTTTGTTGTAAAGACCAGGCTAGCAGCAGCACGATTTGCGGGGGAAAAGTGGAAAGGTGGACCCGCGGAGAACCGCTGTAAGGAGCGCCCAGTTTTGGCAGCAACTTTGATTGCAGCAGCTCCCCAATCCCGGTGGCCGAAAAGCGAGGAGAAACGAGGAAAAACGGCGAACGGCGGAACGGAGGAGGCCACCAAAACGGGGGCGTCTGTCTCTGCGCGAGTGTGTGCGTGTGTTAGCCAGAACCAGTTGCAGTGGTAGTGGTTAGTGGTGGTGCTGCTGCTGTGTGCCCATGCAGGTGTGTGTGTGCGTGTGCCTGTGCTGGGTTTCTTGATGTCTGCGCTGTTTTTTTTTTACCCAGCCGAGGTGAGCACACAGGTGAATTATCGGTGCAGCCAACAACAGTCAACCGCCTTGGCAACAACAACATCAGCCCTTGCTCGTGCCCGTGCCCGTAGAGCCCAGCAATAGAGGAAAGGCAGGCCATCAAATTCGAATACGATTACGAATACGGTAGGAAAATGTTGCGTTTTCTGAGCCGTCGCAAGGTGCGCAACAACTATGTGGATAATTCCCGTGCGGGCGGTGGCGGACCGGCTGGCTCCTCGGGGGGCGGTGGCGGTGTCAGCGGCGTCATTGCCAGCGGCTCGCAGATAAAGCCGCAACGAATCGTCGTCAACAAGAACAAAATCGACTGCCGCGTCATTCTGCTGGACAACACTGACCTTTCCATCGAATTATCGGTGAGTACTCGGAGTGTATATCGAATTACATTAGACGAATGTCTTTGAACTGCTGCCGTTGGCAGTAATTGCGGGAAAACAAATAAACAAATTGGCTTAAAAGGGTGCGAAGGCAAGGGGATAATCCGTGGTGGGAAATCAAAGGAATCGCTAGCTAGAGATAGAGATGCTTACTAAGTAAGGGTTTAATTTAAGTAAAAACTAGGTAATGACTTGATTTAACAAACAAAAATGTAACAATATAGTTAAAGTAAATTAATAGAATATTACTATGTACACAACCGATTTATTTATAATAGAACTTCCAGCCTATAGCAATACTTCTACTTTACATAGCCAAAAAACTAGGTAAACTATCAACTTCGGAAAAGAGAACTGGTATTAAAAGGAGTTTGACTTTATCAAAATAAACAACTCTCAAAATAGATTCAATGTCAGGTTTAGCGATTTTCTTCGAAGTAAGATTAGCAATGCTTATTAGGGTGACACAACTTCCCGAATCTAAAATTTATCTTCTATACTAAAACATAATAATTGTAAATAACCCCATAGCTATTGCGAGTATAAAATGTCAAAGATCCAAGCTGACATTCTGTGCAAACAAAATATTAAATAAAAAATAACCTCACGTAGTTTCTTGGGAAAAATTAACCCCAAACAATTAACAATTGCTTTCCGTACCCACAATCTTAAAGTTATTACCTGTATTTTCCAAACTAGTCACATTGAGCCACCCTAACGAAGACACTCGGCTGGCTGGCTTGCATTGCCTCACCTCGTGTGATAAAATAAGCAAATTGCTGCTGATCAGCACATAATTTAACCCGCCAAGCGAACGTGATTAGTTCAGGGTCGCTTTGATTTACACCTTGCCCCCTCAACTGACGGCATTAATTTTTTGTACAGAAAAAAGCGTTGGGCAGCTTCCTGTACGAGCAGGTATTCTACGCCCTCGATATCATCGAAAAGGACTACTTTGGGCTGCAGTTCATGGATGCCAATCATGTCAAGCACTGGCTAGATCCCACCAAGCCGATCAAGAAGCAGGTTAAAAGTAAGTAAATGTGGGAATACTATTATTTAAACAGAAAAACAAAACAATACCAATTAATGGTGATGTTTCCCACAGTTGGACCACCGTATACATTCCGTTTGAAGGTGAAATTCTACTCTTCAGAGCCGAATACACTCCGCGAAGAGCTCACCCGCTACTTGTTCTTCCTGCAACTGAAGCAAGATCTTCTGGAGGGACGCCTCGACTGTCCGGATGACAAGTCCACCGAGCTATGTGCCCTGGCATTGCAGTGTAGGTGTTAACTTGGTTATCAAACACTTGAAGGTTACCTTAAAATTCCCTTTACACTCACAGCTGAATTAGGGGACTACGATGACCAGGTCCACTCAGCCGCCACCGTCTCCGAGTTTCGCTTTGTGCCCGAGCAGTCGGAGGATCTGGAGATATCCATTCTCGATGAGTACAAAACGTGCCGGGGTCTCACGCCAGCCCAGGCGGAAACCGCATTCCTGAACAAGGCCAAGTGGCTGGACATGTATGGCGTGGACATGCACACGGTGCTGGGCAAGGACGGCTGCGAGTACCACCTGGGTCTCACGCCCACTGGCATACTCGTGTTCGAGCGCGACCAGAAGATCGGCCTGTTCTTTTGGCCCAAGATCAGCAAGCTGGATTTCAAGAAAAAGAAACTGACGCTCATTGTGATTGAGGACGACGACGAGGGCCGGGAGCAGGAGCACACCTTTGTCTTTCGGCTGTACAACGAAAAGGCCTGCAAGCACCTGTGGAAGTGTGCCGTCGAGCATCACACATTCTTCCGGCTGAGGGCGCCCGTCAAGGGACCTTCGGCCCGCCAGAACTTCTTCCGCATGGGCTCCCGCTTCCGCTATTCCGGCCGAACCGAGTTCCAGACCACGCAACAGAGTCGAGCCAGGAGAACAGTGCAATTCGAGAGGCGTCCATCACAGCGCTTCGCCAGCAGGCAGTCGCATTTGCTGCGCGAAAGGCAGAAGGCCTCCCAGGAGTCTGCCGCCTCGGCCGTGGCTTCGGTTAATGCCCGTGCTGCTGCTGCTGCGGCGGCCGCTGCTGCAGCCCAACCTGCTCCTCCTGTAGTGTCCACCCATGTGGCTTCGCCAGCTCCGAGCCACGACAATAACAACGACCCCTTCGACTCGCTCATTTCCACCGATCAGTTTATGACCGTAACGCCCTCGCCCTCCGTGCTCACCGTCATTCAGAACTCGGCCATCATTGAACCGGACGCCGCCTGCAGCGGCTCCATCAGTTCCTCGTCTCAAGCGGCGGCAGCCACCTGCGCCTCCCTGGGTCGCAACTCCCTCAAGTCGAACTTCAGCAACGAGGACCCGGCCTACAGCAAAATTGGCTCCGTGGGCAAGGCGGCGGGCTTGACTGTGAAGTAAGGCTTTCCCTTAATCATTATTTAGTTTAATTTATTAATAATTACTTACATTTCCAGGTTGGATCCGGAGTACACGCCACCTTACTCGCCAAATGCCACCAAGAACTTTGACGAGACGAATCCGTTCCGAAATGCCTCTTCCTCGCATCATAGCAGCTTTGGCAAGGCCTCCATCAGCTCGGGCCAGCTCAGGTAAGTCCCAAGGATTGCTCACCTGGCTAACAGCTTACACCGTTTCTGTGTTTCTCACCTGTCTCTCTCTCTCTGTGTGTGTTTTGTGTCTATCATTATGCAGTGTTAAGAGCGGCTTGTCGGATAAAGATAGGGAGCTAGACTCATTGCTTAAGTCCATTGTCAAAGATCCATCCCCATCAGTGCTAGCAAACGAAGCCATTAACGATGCTAACAGTATCAGGTAGCGTAATCAGCGTCTATAGCCAATGTAATATATTGACTAGAGTTCGAAAAAATCCAACAGGGTGACCATAAACAAGACCTTTGACATGGACCACAACACGGAGACACTGAAGCGCCTCTCGAACGCCAACGAGAAGCCCAACAACCAAGTGAAGCTGGCCAATGTGAGCACCACGGCTCTGCCGCCGGGCAATATTAAGTGCAATATACTAAAAGGTGAGTTTATCCACGCCTGCCTTCATTCCTCTCTTATATTTTATATTTTGCTCAATCACTTCAAGTTTATGACATGTAAATAATTGCCTAAAATTATATAGTAGACATACATTGTTGCTAATTGCTATATTGCGCTCCAAGACTTGATTTCTATGTAGCTTAAGGGTATATAACATTTAGCTTAGTAATACGGTTGAGTTCTATTATAAGAACATTTTTATTTAGCCAATCTATTTAAATTGAAATGCTAAACACCTATAAAAGGTGTTGTTCTTAATAATAGCTATATTTTTTAATTACTGCGGGTACTAAAAGCCTTTCACAAAGTCTGTAAAAGCTTAATGTATCGCCCTAAAAACTAGTTATTGATATATTAATTTATTTTGTACATTTACTAATCCTTTTCAGCTCGCGTTGAGGAGGAACTGGGCGCCGGCGGTGGCAACGCCAAGCTCACCAATCAGATGTTCGTGCCAGCCGCCCACCCCAGCAACATGCATCCGAGCAACGCGAGCATCGCGGCTAACACCAACACCAACACCACCAACAGCAGTAGCGGCGGCGGCGGCGATGGACCGGATTCCCTGAACGCCACCTACATATCAGTGGTAAGTGTTGTCGGCCAGCGAACCAGTTTCCAGGCACAGCATTGCACTCGTTTCATGCCTTCTGTTTGTACGTTTTTATTTCCATTTGTTGTCCGCACTTATTGTTTATCCGTGTAATTGCGTGTGTTGCCTGCCTGTTGTGCTTGTGTGTGTGTGTCTGCGTGTGTCTGTGTATGCTCGCTAAACCACGAAAATAGGGAGGCGATAAGCTGACGCTCAGCATACCGGAACAGAAGCCATCGACGGGCGGCGGCAGCAGCAGCTCCAGCACCTCCTCGAGTACCGCCGCCTTCAGCAATGCCACCTTTGTGTCCGGATTCGTGAGTGGACCACTCACGCCGCCATCCTCGCTCCCGGCGAATCTCAACAATACGGGAAGCGGCGGCGGTGGCGTCACCAGTGTGACCACCATCAGCACGCCCAGCAGTCCCACTGTCCCGGAGCCGGTGGCAGCGGCGGCGACTCCCGCCTTGAGCAACGCCTCGGCAGCCGAAATACTCATTAATGAAATATTCATTAACAACATCATCAACAACAATGGCAATGGTAGTGGAAGCGGTAGCAGCGTTACCGATACCGCTGCCAAGCCGGCAACAGCAACAACAGCCACAACAACAGCGCCCAGTGCCGGCACCCTGCTCTTCTCCACGCTCAGTGAGCAAGAGCGCCTGGAATCGCAATTGAATCAGAATCTTAATCAGAACCACAGCGAAGTCGATGCGCCGCCGAGTGAAAAGGTTTGAGCACCAGCGAGCTTATGTTTACGCTTTCACTGTCTGTCTCTAAACTGGCCTCTAACTATTACTAACGTTTTTTGGGAATACCCTAGCAGAAGGCATACTCTCAAACTGATTATGAACATTATATTTCTGTAGCTGTCTGTCTGCCTCATTAAACTGACTTTGCATACTCGAATTTTCTAAATTTCAATATTCTTTAGCTAAAATTATATTGATTATAGTTACTATACCTTATTTTGACTCTTAAAAAAGGTTTAATACTATTTATTTTAATTTCTCAACACCAGTTCAAGTTAAAAAACCTCATTTGCCAGGGTATACAAACTTCGGCTTGCCGGAGTTTTCCTACCTTTTCGTTTCTCTTACATTTCAACCAGCACTCCACACTAACCATTTTGTGGTCCGTCGACCCCAACGTGACCTCTTGCTTAGTTTTTAACACTCATTTACGTGATCTTTGGCACAGAAATCCCCGAGCAATTACCCGGACAACAGCCGCATTCCGTATCCGTCCAGCAGCAGCAGCAACAGCAACGATATGGTATCGCCGTGGCTGGTCTCTTCGGAGGTGGTATCGGCCCCCAAGGGACGCGAGCCGACCATCATACGCAAATCCGTTATAACAACCCAGTTGTAATTATTATTGTTTAAATGTATTCCCCCCCTTCTTTGTGTGTAAGCTAAATGTTCGTATTTATATTCGGTAGCTATGGAATTCTAGGCAGAGACGTATTCGTATTCGTATTTTATCGTAGACAAACTTAGGCAAGTTTTAAGCATTCCAAGCGAGAGCAGCGACAAAAAGACAATGAGAGAGCAGGTCCAATCAAAAGTAAACTGTCCATAAATGTGCCTTAATGATCTATATATTTATATACTTAACATATATCATATATACACTGAGATGATATCGAGAGGAAACGAAATGTGCTAAACCCGTGCGTACTTAATAAAGTATTCAGCTAACTGTAAGTGTATAGACTGGATTTTTAACGAAAATAACAAACGTGATGATGGGCGTTCTGCTTAATATACTAGGCCTATATTATAGCTAGGAGATGTGAGAGCCGTTCTATGTGCAGTATTCCAATTAACGACTAAAACAGACCACTAGGAACAACGAAATCTTTTAAACTGCAGCAGCAAAATTGACTGAAACTGAAATAAATTGAATTGTGAGCGTAGTTTTTTCCACACTTACACCACACTTACCAACGAAAAATGCCAAGTGCAAGGAATCCACTCAATTATTTTTTGTCTAAGCAAACAGCGACGATGTTGAAGCATTTAAATGTATAAAAAAATATTCAATAAAAAGTGCATTTATGCACCATGTATACAACAGCATCCGTCTCTGGTCTATTTTCGAATTAGGCAGTCCATTCCAGGAATCCCGAGGAGGCCCATCTGCCTGCCGCCGATCTTCAAGTACGAGCGGAGCAGCCACACACATGTACTTGAAATTCCAAAAGATATTTTTGCAGCCCCCGAGGTCGTGGCACTGCAATTAAAAAGACAGCCGGCGGTCGCCTCTCCCAGCATCGATGTTGGTTCCAAAAAAGACGCGATCTCGGTGCGAGCATGTGTACAGTGGAACGTCTGTATAAATATAAATTAATATTTAAGGGACAAGGAATTCCAAACAACAAACACATTGTTACCGCTGCTTATGCGCCCGAAAAAAATAGTAAATTCTATAGAATTTGAGTATTAAAAATTTCTTAATAGTTTGATACCACGAAATTATTAAAATTATACTAATCTGAACCAAGACTTGAGAAATATCACTAACACGAAAAACAGAAAGGCACTTAATTCCAGATAACGCTATATGTTAGCGAATTTTCGATGTAGATGTGTATAAAAATAATACTCGAAAATACAAAATTGAAACTATAGAGTATAAAAACTATACTATTGAGTATACATTTGATATTATTAAGTATTAAATATATACTAAACTCGTTAGAGTGTTTGAGTATATTTTTAAGAAAGGTTAAACTCTTGTTTTCTTATTTTTTTTGGGAGGTGTATAGATTTATGAGAAATTAGAAACAAAAAAGGAAAGCCGAGAAAGACTATTGCTGAACTGCAACTCTGCAAAGAAAAGTCAAGAAAAACTGTGTTGCTGAAGGTAAAATCTGTACAAAATATCTGTACTGTCACATATTCATCCCTATTGAGGCATCCCTGTAGTTTTAGAAAAACATTTGTTGATGCTCTCTCTGGCATGTTGTTTCGCTTTGCCTTTTATTTTTAGATCCTCGATGTGGGGGCAGTATAGCTCCTGCTATGGCTGCGATGAGCAAAAATGGACTGTCTTGGAGGCGTCGTGTACACCTATACAAGGCGCCAATGTGCATGCACCTCTGCTTCTCTCTACCGGAGAGGAGTGCTCCTCCGGATCTCCCCCCTTTGCAGTGGGCGTGCAAAATTTCGTAATTTCCTGTGCGAGGCTAAGAATAGAGCCCGCTTGCAGCAGCAATGAAAGATGCGATTCGTTTAAAATTTAAGATTTAATTTAAAGAGGACGCTAGACGTATAATTTATTTTAAAACTGTAAAATTTTGCATTCTTGTGTCTCCTCAACTCTCCTACTCTCGCCAGCTTGCTCCGGCCGGCTCTTCCAATAAATATTAATATAAGTATAATACATGCTGTGACAACGGTTCTTCGCGGATCCTTCTAATTTTGTTCATTTTATCGGTTGGCAGGGCAGCAAGAGGCTTTAGCTTAAGATTAATCATCATTGGCACTAGGCTCTAGATCTTGTTTGGTTTTGCTTGTTGCTGTAGTTGTGTGTGGTGGTGTTGTTGTTGTGGTGTGGTGTTCTGTGGTGTTTGGTGTGTGGTGTGGGTTGGGTCTCAGTGCCCGTGTGGCTTGCAGTGTCTGCTGTGAGCGGATCGCTTAGAAGCACTTGCGGTGGACGATGCCGGGGCCGGACTCGTCGTACTCCTGCTTGGAGATCCACATCTGCTGGAAGGTGGACAGGGAGGCCAGGATGGAGCCACCGATCCAGACGGAGTACTTGCGCTCGGGCGGGGCAATGATCTTGATCTTGATGGTCGACGGCGCCAGGGCGGTGATCTCCTTCTGCATGCGATCGGCAATACCGGGATACATGGTGGTGCCACCCGACATCACGATGTTGGCATAGAGATCCTTGCGGATGTCCACGTCGCACTTCATGATCGAGTTGTACACGGTCTCATGGATGCCGCACGATTCCATGCCCAGGAAGGAAGGCTGGAACAGCGACTCTGGGCAGCGGAAACGTTCGTTGCCGATGGTGATCACCTGTCCGTCGGGAAGTTCGTACGACTTCTCCAGGGAGGTGGAGGCGGCAGCGGTGGCCATCTCCTGCTCGAAGTCCAGGGCCACGTAGCACAGCTTCTCCTTGATGTCGCGCACGATCTCACGCTCAGCGGTGGTGGTGAACGAGTAGCCGCGCTCAGTCAGGATCTTCATCAGGTAGTCGGTCAAATCGCGACCAGCCAGATCCAGACGCAGGATGGCGTGGGGCAGGGCGTAGCCCTCATAGATGGGCACGGTGTGGGAGACACCGTCACCGGAGTCCAGGACAATACCGGTGGTACGGCCGGAGGCGTACAGCGAGAGCACGGCCTGGATGGCCACGTACATGGCCGGGCAGTTGAAGGTCTCAAACATGATCTGGGTCATCTTCTCGCGATTGGCCTTGGGGTTCAGCGGGGCCTCGGTCAGCAGCACGGGGTGCTCCTCGGGGGCGACGCGCAGCTCATTGTAGAAAGTGTGATGCCAGATCTTCTCCATGTCGTCCCAGTTGGTTATGATGCCGTGCTCGATGGGGTACTTCAGGGTGAGGATACCTCGCTTGCTCTGGGCCTCATCGCCCACATACGAGTCCTTCTGGCCCATGCCCACCATCACGCCCTGATGGCGAGGACGACCCACAATCGAGGGGAACACGGCGCGGGGCGCGTCGTCACCGGCGAAACCGGCCTTGCACATTCCGGATCCATTGTCCACGACCAATGCGGCAACCTCGTCGTCACACATCTTGGCTATTGGCTGTTTTCACTGCAATAACCACAAGGCACAGGGGATTTTAGAAGAAGAAGTTCTGTAAGAAGGGTTGTGTGTCTGTGTCGAAGGAGGTCCAAAAGTAGTGTGTGACTTTGTTTGAAAAGGTTGAAAGATTTAAACAATTTTGGAAGGTAAAAGATCAAGAAAAACTCGAAAAACTTAAGATTTTTAAAAGATAGGTTAAAAAAATCAGAAACCAAAATGTATCCATTGAAGGGGAACAAATTCCCTAATTTGTAATATATTTTTCAATATATTTAAGTATTTAAGAATATACTTTGCTCTTAAAAAGCAGAAAACTATCTTAGATCCTTTGGCGTCCTTTCTTAATTATTTTTCAAGAGTAAACTTGAAATATCTGAATATCCTTTGAATAAGTCAGTCACTGGACACTTGGAAAATTTCGAAAGAATTTTACTTTCAAGGGAAAGATCAGTTCTTTTAAAAAGAAATTATATCTACACTTAAGTTTTTTGTTAAACGATCTTTTCAAACTCCATCTTTTTGGTAACTCAGACACTGTACACTCGAATACGTTTCCTTTTTGGGGAAAAGTCAATCAGACAGACAGACTTGTGAGATACTAACCGTAAAGAGGAAAAACTATAAATCCAAATCAACACTTTCGCTGTAGAACTGCGAGTGGTCGCTGGACCGAGATGCGCTAATATTTATACCATTCAGCAGGCGACCCTCAGTCGGTTTAGATATTTTCCAACACACACGCGAGCGGATCTCTCGGGCACACACAGGCACACACCATATATGAGTGTGCACATGGATGCACATTGCGCCGATGGGGGGGAAATTCGGAATTTCTTTTAAAAATAATTTGTTTGCGTTGGATTTTTCGTTTTTGTTTTTGGACTTTTGCTCGCTTCGTTCATAATTTTCGAGATGGTGCACTGAAGGAAAATTCCTCGAGGGAAAATTTAGAAACATTCTTAAGTCAGGTTTCGTTGTAAGAAAAAAAGTGTGTTATTTAAATTCGTGTAATATTTGTTAGTAATAATTATGCAGAGAAGCATTTAAAATTAAATAATGTATATTTAGATATATTTAAAAAACGAAATTTAAATTGTATTTAAGTAGCATAAAAATGTGAGTGAAAACGTTCTTCATCAAATAAAATCTCAGAAGTTTAATAAAAAGGTCTCCATAAAGATGTATTCCATCTAATATATTATATATATTATATATATCAATACCCTGATAAACAAATATATTTAGATTGTATTAATAATTTTATTAACATATTTTCTCAGTGCAGGCGCTGAGAAACAGACGCTGCTGAGCGCCAGGGTAAACATCAGCGCGATTGCTCACCCACAGACAGATACACAGACATGTGGATATATCCTCCGGATCGGAGCATCCCCATCGTAGGCGTAGCATTCGCTCTCCATCTGCCACTGTCTCTGTATCTGTATCTTTATCTGCAGCTGCGGATGTGACTGTATCTGTATCTGTAGCTGTATCGGTGCCGTGCTCGCTTTTTTGTTTTGTCTAATTTTTAATCAACATTTGCACGTTGGTCCAATCCATACATGGTTGCGATGGAAATCTCTCTGCGCTGATGAGAACGCACTCGCAATTAGAAATAAGAATTTCAAAACAAAACCAAAACTATATATCGCCGCATTCTCCTCTCGGCCATAATTTGCTGGGTGTGGGCTGCTTTCCTGGGTGGGTGTGTGTTCTTAGCTGGTTAGGGATTCAAAAGCCATAAATGCAAAACCGAAAATTGTTAATAGAGCGGGGCAGTGCATTTATAGATTTGCCAGAAACTGAAATCAATTAAAATTGCCATACAACCTAGTGCTTTTCGTTTTTCATTTTTCTTTTTTGGCACTCGCCCATTAATCATAAACGAGATCATTAAAATCCATTCAGTTAATGATCAAAACTCTTAATTGACTTATATGGTGCTTTGGGAATTTTTAGAAATAATAAAAACAAAAAATGAAAACATTTGTTTACACAATGCTCACACAAAAATGTTCCAAGAGAGTGCGTGGTGTGTGGGTGGGAGGAGGCTGGGGAAAATCGAAGGGAAAAGCAAAAATAAATAAAGTGAAAACCGTGCGCTCTCACGTTTTTGCAAGAGATTCTTTAGACGCTTACGCGCAGAAACGTATCTAGAGTATGGAATTCTATTTTTAAAAGAGAACTCACGGATTTCTTATATATTTAAATTTAGATAAATATGCGATTGGCCAGTTATCGCAGGTGAGGAAGCAGGCATATGTAAATAGGGCTAATCTGGATACTCCTAATAAATAAAAGAAGAGTGCGTTTAATAAGTAATAACATGAAAACTAACCCTAAGAAAAGGTTTGTTTATTTATAATTAACTTAAGAAATATTTCTGTTATTTGAATAAAATATTTCTTCATTTTTTGACCTTCAATATCCAGGGAAACTAGGCAAAGATAGGTTTCATAGAGTATCTGCAAAGGACTCCCCTAAATACCCCTTTTCTCCTACAATTTAAAACCCACTTGACATTTCTTGATATATCTATAAAATGACGCTCTCTTAGACCTCCTTTAGAATCCCATAAATTATTTATAATATCCCCTCGGATATATGCGTTCATTCACTCTATTTTTCCCCACTATCAGCCGCTGAGTAATCGGCAAACATTTTCACAACGCCTTGTTGGGTGCCATTCATTCAGCAGTCAGTCTACCACAACGCTTTTCTGGCTGGTCAGCAACAATATATAGAAATACAACGCGCGCTTATATGTTATCGCCTGTGTATGTCGGACATTTCTTTTCGGCCCACATTAGCTGGCTAGCAGCTGATTGAATTGTGTTGGCCAGCAACAACAAAAATCTGCCAATTTGATGATACTGCAACAAATGTTCTGCTGCTGCTGCTTCTGCCCGAAAAATATTATTTATAAAATATTTACATATTCACGAGCTACTAGATTCGGTTGGGGCAGAGCCGCCAGAGGCCAGAAGCGGAGGCACCAGCACCAGGCCAGACCAGAGCGGAGGAGCAGCGCCTGGTTGGTCGGGAGCACTGGGCCGCGCCACCACCTTTTAAGGATGCGCCAAGCAACGACGGAGGCGAATGCCGACGACAGCTTGACGTTGGCGGCGTGCGCGCCTGTTCGCTTCCCTGACAAGCAGCCGCAGTCGCAGCGCCAGCAGCCCAGAGCTCTAATGAGTTCGGATGCGGATTTTGAGTACCCACACACTGGGAAATTCATTTTGGGATATTTTCCCATTAAAATATATTTAATATATTTTATATTTGCTTTAAAATCAGATTTTTAGCATGATTAAATATTAACTTTAGATATTTTTATATTCATACTAATAATAAGATTTATCAAATTTATATCTAAATAGGTTTAATATTTTTTCCTGTGCAGCAGCGACGCAGACTGCATTCCACGGTGTATTGCAATCTGTATTTTTAAATCAAATATTGTGCCAAGAAATATTAATATATATAAAAGCATATATTTATGAATATGCTGAAGCTAAATTTCGACATATTTAGTATTTAATTTGTATTTAATGGTTTTTATTTAATATGTGAGTTTGGCATCTACAACCAAACTTGTACATATGCTGCAGATTAATATTATTTTGCATTTAAATTCCACAATCTCCTAAGATTTATAAACATTTTTTTTAATAACCTGCTGATGTTTTTTGTGACAATTTGGAATATAATTTCTTGATTTTATATTAATTTTTTTCTGAGACGCATAAATGTTAACCACCTTCTTATCATGTTAAGTCTCTGTAATCTGATTTATAGAAAAATGATTCTCAAATTTTTTTATTTAAATTCTAAAATATCTAAAATTTGACTAGAATTTCTTGATTTACATTTAAATTATTTTTTGTTTTGTAATTATTTTGTTGACTTTGGAAGTGTGAAGTTTAATGATACATAAACATTTGCAAAATCTTCCAGCATCACCGTATTATGAAATATACATAGGCTAGCGTTCTTTTAAAGGTTATCAGTCCGTAATAATAAATAAAAATTAAAAAAGAAATACAATTTTATACTATAGGCTATAGTTCAGATTTAAATGTTATCAAATACTATTTTTTATTGACATTTAAATATGTGTTTTTTTGATAACTCGAGTAGTCGTCTTGACTTGACCCACAGAAATCAAGACTCGCCTATAATGTGCTACTACACACAGATCATTTTTGACAACAGGATTGACTATTACCCCGCCTTATGCTGGCATAGAGTAATGGTAATTGAATTAGCTAAAAAAGCACTCACGTTATCAATATCTTCTTATCAACATGGCTATATAAAGCGGCCACAAGTATTGTTCGCTAGCAGATTTTAAGAGAACCGCCTAAAGTCTACACGTTGAAGTTCTGTCCTAAATATTTTTAAAATCTTGGTGATTCCATCTTGTATTAAAACATAATGAAGGTACCTAACTTACCCTTTACCGAGTTATAGTATTTTAAAACCTTTATTACATATTAATGTTCTCACTTTTTTCTATCCCTAGTTTTTTGTATTAATTTTTGTATGTGCGCTTATCGGCTGCTCCATCACTTTGACTTCAGCTTTAACTTGGCAACAACAATGCTGGAATCAGGGAGGAGTAGACATCACACACCCTTGCCCTGGTGTTTTTATGCAAAGTGAGTGCCAGCTTAAGTGCGTTTACGAACGCAACACCGAAAATTGGAAATGCATTGATAGAGGCTGTTGTTGCCTTGGAGAAACTGAAGGATTCCCGCATGGAGACCGCTAGGTTTAGCCGTACACATTGTTTTCGACCAGTTATGAGTCTTTTGTAATTAATCTCTCTCCTGGATGTAAATTGGTAAATGTTACTCACCGGAGGTGGAAATAAATAAATAAAATGTGCATTCTTATTATTATTTTTATTTCTTATATTTTTGGTGAAAATTGTTCCTGTTGAATATTTAATATTTTAGATTTTATTTATGTAATTTTTTTTGAACTTTCCGCTTTCTAGATATCTTTCTCTTGGCCAATCTTCTCATTTTCGCTCGATGGGCCCACACGACATTGCACCACTCCAGGCCAAAGACACAACTGGCCATTAGCAGGAGTCCGGAGGAGAAGGCAATGGCACCGCGGAACTGGTCAAAGGTTAAAGCCTTGAAGGGATCCTCGCGCACTCGATTGATCTCTTCGTGGATCATGCGGCGCATGTCCAGGTCACGGGCCCACTTTTGCATGTGACCCGACTCGATGATGTGTTGGATTACAGGGTTGATCTGATGGAGGAGATGGTACTTCTTGGGCAGCAGCATGGTCACAAGGTACACATAAAGGGACTCGCGTCGATCAAAGCAGTAGAGCCTGTCCCGTTGGATGCGGGGATTGTAGAAGGAGTGCTGCCGGGACACGGCCACGGCTATGTGCTCATTATGAGCGGCGTTGTTGAGGCACTCCACCAAGTTGTAGCACATCTGGAACTTTTCCCTGATGTACTTGAAGATCTGGATATGGAAAACAGCGGTTTATATAAATCCACGGAGGGAGGAAGTACTTTTTACTCACCTCCCCCTCTTTGTTCAGGTGGCGCACGTTATCGGAGGTTCCCATAATGGTCATTCGATTGCTGTAGATCTCCTCCAGCGTCTGAATCTGATGGGAACTTCGCGGAGTGGTCAGTGTGCTGATGAGGAAGCTCTGATAAGTATTGCTGAAGAAGAAGCCCATCAGAAAGGAGAGGGCAAACAGTTGCCTCAATGTCAGCGGAAAGTCCTGAAGCGGAATGGCCTGGTTGAGCAGGATGCCTAAGACCCTCAAGCAAATGGGGATGTAACCGCTAAGGTTGCGCAATCGGAAACCGGAAACACGCTGGGCCACCAGGACCACCAACGAGCAAGTGACTATAAAAAGTCCGATCAGGATCCCGGCATCCGCATTGAAGGTGGCCACAAAGTTGAAGAAACCATGCCTGCGCTTCGCCTTGGCCACGCACCAAGTGAGATCGTCCTGGTGATAGGGTATGGAGCTTGACACGAACTGACTGAGGCTGGGATCCTCATCTATGCCGCCGACAATCATCTCGATTTCTCTGGGGTAATATAATTTATTATTATCTATAAATAATAAATTATTATCTATAAAGCTCACCCATCGATTAGTTGCTGAAAAAGATGATACAAGTTGCTGTTCTCGCCCTGCATTTCGATGTTCACGTGCAGCCTTTCGGCGATGGTTTGCACCATTTGGAACTCGATGCCACTCAGCTTGATCTTTGCACTTGACTCTGTCTCAGTCTCGGTATCGGTGTCGGAGTAGGAAGCACCGTCTTCCTCTGCCCCGGGATCTGCATAGCCCTCGTCCTCTGACTCGCCGTAGCTGGATGTCTCGTTGTAGTCACCTCCATCCATCCGCAGACCGTCGTAGTAGTCCTCCACGGGATCCTCTTCGCTGTTGCGAAATATATACGGCTCCCAAGGACGAAAGGCAGCGGTTAGTGGACATCCACTGAGATCTTTTGGGAATTTGTCCTCAAACTTGGCGCGGTAGAACTCCTCGATCACGGCCTCAGGCTCTGATGAATTGGATTTTAATGTGTTTTCAAGACTGTCGTTGCCTGTTTCATTTTCTTCAGATTTATCAGTTGTATTTTCATTGTGGATCTCTGTGGAAGTAACTATTTCGGGGTCAGCCTCAGTTGAAGTCTCACTTTGATCATTGATGGTTACTTCTGTTGGGTTTTCGGTTGCATATTCATTGCTTTCAGTAAAGGATTTATCGGGATAGTTATGAGATCTTTGATATATGTTGTCCATATCGTTTTCTTTATAATCTTCTGTGTTCAGTGAATTTGTATCATCAACTTCTTGGCTTGCAGAATGAATATCCCTTCCATCTTCATTACTTTTATTATCATTATCTGTAATTTCTTCATCATGTCGAACTTCATTAGTATCTCCGTTGTTAGTTTCTTCATTCCCTTTATCATTTTCATTGATACTTTCACCACTTTCTATTTTATTTTGAGGATACTCATCATCATTATTCCCCTCTGCACTTTTGTTTATCTCATTTTCGTTGTCATTAGGTAGCTGCTCCTGACTTTGATCAGTATTATCCGTATTATTTAATTTTACCTCATCTTTAGGAGCTCCCTGGTCGCTACCATTATCTTCCTCCTGGCTTCCACCTTCCTGGCTTTCACCTTGCTGGCTTTCACCTTCTTCCTGGTTTTCACCTTCCTCATGGCTGCCACCTTCCTCCTGGGCTTCACCTTCATCATTCTCGCCATAATCTTCCTCTTTCTCCTCGTCTTCTTTGTCATTATCCGTATAATCACAGGCATCCAGTAGCTCCACAGAGATCACTCGATTTCCACAGTTGTTATCCGGATGATAGGGAAACACGCTTTTGCCGTAGAAGAAGTCGTTCTCCTCGCTCTGCCCAATCACATTCACATTGAAGATCTTCTTGTTCATGAAGGTGAGCAGCAGTTCCACCATCAGGTCGGTCATCTCCTCGTCCGTTTCCTCCACGGAGGCCAGATAGACCACAAACTGGGCCAGGGGATTCCAGTTGAGCATACTGCGCCAGTGCTCGAACAGCTCGTCAAGGTCCTCGTCATCGAGACTCTCCACGATGAGGAAATAGCACTGCGGCTTCTCGGCCATCAGGAACTCCGCGGCGGCAGTGCCCTCCCGGGAATTGGTGACCAGGAGGGTCCAGGGATACCCCGCGTAGGAGTTGATGCCCCTCAGCAGCTGGTCCTGGATACGGTGCCGCTGGTAGTTCTGTGTGAAGCAGAGCACCGAGCCGGAGAGTCCATCCCCGGAGTCAAAGTACTTGCGCAGCAGGGCCAGGATGCAGGCTTCCTGTCCCCGGTCCTCGCCTTGTACCTTCATCAGATTGATCCCGAATCCATGGGCCAGCTGCAGGCCGTGGAGCAGCAGCAGCAAGGTTGCCACAAAACGATACGCAGGTGTGGACATGCCGCAAGCGATTGAGGTAACTGTAGGCCACGCCCAATGGGCACGCCCCAGCCCCATTGGGCCGCCCCTAGGGACAAGACCCATTATTATACTGCAATTATGTTAATTTTTCAATCTCTGGCCCGATACGGAATATTTTGCCCCCCATCTGGGCCAGGCTTGTGTTTGTTTAGGCCTGGTTTTTTATGGTCCCGTCATAAGCGCTGACGCTCCAATTGAATTGCGACAAGTCTTATCGGCAATCTTCCCAATATGAGCTACTCTGTCTCTTCCACGGCCTCCTAGCTCGAGTTGCTCCAGTTCAGTGTTAACACTTTGACTATTTTTATGCTAAATATAGGATATAGTTGAGATTTTATAGGAGCTTTGGTTGTTAATAATAAATGTTGATATATTAAAGTTTTTATAAGAGCAATAGAATCTTTCTTTAAACTCACAAAAAATCAATTACTTTTTCGACAATGCTTTTATAATATAATATTTAATTTCTATAATATTACTTATATATATTCGTCGCATCTTTAGACTAACTTTTCAAGAGTAAGTTGAGGCAACACTCGCCGAAGCGAGACCACTTATTCCCATGGTCTGGCCGAGTTTTATCCATTTGACATTAAAGCTGAAGCCACGCGGACAACAAGGCCTGACATTTTCGGCTCATAAATAACATTGCTCCGAATGTGAAAGAGAAATAAGCAAATTGAATAAAAAACGTGTGCTCGAGAAATACGATAAAAAATAAAAATAAATATCAGTATGCTGCATGCAATCGCTAAATGTTGTTCGGCCACTGATTTTCAATCTACAAATTGCAATCGGCTTTATTTTCCGGCCACATATTTCATAAATTCAGTCTTTTTACCATTTTTTATTGCGAAACGGCACACTTTACATCTAAATTTATAGCACATAAACTGCAAGCACAAAGCTGCCAAGATTTATCCGCCAACACCTACCCAACAATTAAAACTAATTAACACCTGGTCAGAATACATAAATACTTATTTTTTAAATCCCATTAGTTAATCCGAGCACAATTAAGATAAAAAGTTCGAATTAGTGCGAAATCAATTGATTCATTTTCAAATCAGAAAATTTGATTTTGTCTACCAAAGCCAGTTTTGGGTTCTGTGGTCATGAGCTACAAAATATGTTAAGTATGTTAGATATTCGAAATACATTAACCCGGCGAGTCATTAGAAACGTTGATTGTTTTTGTGTTATGTCTGGGCTCTCTCTTTTTATGTTTTTAAATATTTGAAATTGAATTATTGATTTGCAAAAAAATGAACGAAAAATCACTTGATCAGTCGGTATGGTAATTTGTTAGAATATGTTTTTGCTGAAGTCAAAAGAATTGACTTGCTTTTGTATATAGAATGTTGATTAATAAAAATTAACAACTGTATATTATTTGGATACTCTTTAAGAAGCTAAAACTATGAACACTATTATATCTAAGAACATATATGTTCTTATTTGATTTGAATCTATTATATAAGAAATGTTTATGGACTAAGATTTCATTAAAATTACTCACCAATGGGTGATACATTTAGAATATATTCTTTCAACTTAACTCCCAATCACTAAGATGTAATTTATGTTTTTGCTTATGGCGTGGAAATATATATTTAATGACTCACTTGAAAAAGGTATTCAGATTTCGTTATGCCACAAGCATGCATTTCGGGCAATTTATTAGCTTGACGTTTGAAAACAAAGCCAGCCAGCATGCAGTGTCCCATGTACTCGACTTTAGCCCCTGTGTCCATATTTCACACAGAGACTAATAAGTTGGGAAAATAATAAACATTTTGAACGTAGCGAAATATAAATTTAAAAAATATATATATTCATTTTTATATTAGAAGTAAAAACTAAAGCCACAGATAAAGGTGAATGTGAGCATATTAATATCAAATAACACAAGATACTAATTATATAGTTAAATGTCGTATATAACATGAACATTTAATGTTAATTGTTATTACTTTTCATATAAAATCGCAGCTTTTATTTTTCCCTGTATGAACAATCTCTATTCCAATTAATGGCAATGTGGTTCGCGCCTTTTCTGAGCCGAAAAAAATGTCAAATATTTATTTGAAATACATACATATTTTTTTTGGGTGCATTATATCGGTCCAGTTGAGTCTGAATTACCTCGCATTGGCCACAGGCGTCAAAGTCAGAGTCAGTTGCAGCAGCAGCACTTTTGGCATGGAGCCTGACCTTCGTTAAGAGAATAGAAAAACTCATATCTGAATATTTGTACGTCTATATATATGATGGGGTAACTAGTGCCCCAAGATTGATTTATTGAGCAAACCGTCGAATAATAATAACTCTCCAACCGCACCAGGGCAGGCCGGTACTCGAGTATCATTGGAGGATATTGATAATCCGGTGGTGGTATCCACAATCGACGGAATCGAACGGAAAACGAAAGTGAGCGCCACACAGAGTCAGACAATAAAACCATTGTGGCCATGCTTATGGTACTATATATCTGTGTCTGTGGGAAACCGGCTGTTGGCACACCCTCTGCGGAGGTGGAGCCTTCAAGCCACATTGGCCTAATTGGTCTAATGGTCCGCATTTATGGAAAACCAAAACCAAAAGGCAAGCACTTAAAGAGGGCCATTAAGAGCGCTTAAAACCGAGCACTCGCGATCGCGATATTAGTTGTTGATTAAGATCCGGCACTTAGAATGGCTGCCGCCAAAGGGTCAGCCCGACAGCCACAAAAATGCCCGAAATGTTTACCAAAATGCTCAGCGAATTCGTCAAGACCTTGCCGCGCTGACAGAGCCGGTAATGAAACTGTCAACGGGGCGACAAGAGTTCGCCTCCGCCGTTTGGTTTGATTTAATTAAACTCACATTTGTGCGCGCAGAATGCGCAAATGAAGCAATTGCAGGCTGCCTGCGACTCCGGTGACGATGACAAGGCATTCGGAGAATGCTAGCGGACTGGCTGTCCAGAAAGCCTCACTCAATTCGAGGCATATTTAAAGTTCATTTCGTAATGGTCACAATAAGAGGAGATATGTGATTATAGCCTTAAGATACTTAGGGGAAAAAATGTACAAAAAATTATAAATACACTTGGGGACTTTAAGGGGCCGGAATTATAGTCTGACAGGTTTAATACAATTAATTTAAGTACCAGTATGCTATAAAGGGATTATTCTTATATTAAATTATTCATTTAAAATGTTCCTAAACCTGTTTTCTAAAAAAGAAAATAATACCTTTGATAGCAGTTCAGAAAAGTAAGTATTGAATTTGTATTTTAGCTTAGATATTATTTTACTTGAAAAATTTAAGTGTTTTTTAAATTTCTCATTAATAAATATATTTCTAAATATTTATAAAGCCCACATTTATAATGTTCAGTAAGAAAACTCCTTAGGAACTATTCAGAAAGTAAGTATTGCCGTTGTTCCTTAACGTTAATATTATTTAATATAACATAATTTAATTTTCTCATACTATATACATTTCTAAATATTTCTAAAAACTATAATAACGATCTAATAAAAACCCTTTCTCCCTGTGTACGCTCTAGTGCCAGTGCAAGACGTTGCGGCTATTAATCTTCAAGTGTTGATCGTCACCGAGTCATATACAGAGCGAGTGGCCGGCAGAAAGACCTGCCACAGATTTTGTTTCCCCGCAGATACGTTACTTTCGAAATATCCAAGCCAGGCCAGCTAATGAGCATCGGTCCAGGGCGTTGTTGTGAAAGGAAACACAACTGCTGTGCCGTGATAGTTGTGATAGTTTTGATAGTTTTGATAGCCGCGACTCGCCCCGGGGCAGGCACAAAACACCTACGTTTCCGCCCGGCTCACATGTCGTAACATAGGACGCGGCCTGCTCCGATTACGAATGATATAACTACGTGACCATATCGGCTGACATTGGGCAGCAGCCCAGCCTTGAACTGGCGCTCGAACCGATAGAACCGGTACCACATAAGTGCTTATTTAGATCGTAACTTGGCATTAACTTTGGTCGCCGTAAGTATTCGCCGAAAAGCCAACAATTAAGAAGAAAGAGAGCCGGTAAACAAAGTGAATGTCGTCGTTGTGTGGGGCTTGGCCCACGGGGGCAGTGAGCTTACACTTGCTAATTGGAGTAATCATCATTGGGTGGTAATGCCCCCGGTTCCAGGCAGCACTCATCCACGCACAAATTCGCCCCGAATGGGATATTTGGGGGGCCGTAAAAAACACACACTCCATGTGTCACAATGCAAAAAAACAAATACCGAGCAGCCGAGCCAAGGCAGTTAATGCTAACTTGGCTAATTCTGCCCGCAAACCAGTTTCGATCCAACAGCAGCAGCAGCAGCCGCGGCTGCAGTCACCTTTTTTGCATAACCCCTTTTAAGTGGGGCTTTTCACGTTTTCGGGTTAGGTTAGCTCAGCAGAGCCAGAGAACATTTTCGGCTTTTCGTATTTTCAATTGAAATCGCTTGAATTGCTTTCCATTTTCAATTGGGAGCAAACAAGTTGGTCCCTCAGCGGCACCCGGCTCCTCGGCTCGTGGGCTTTCACTGGCTCCGATATATTGGTCAAATGTAAATGGGTTCCTGGCCGGCAGACCGCCAGACCGACGGGCCGATCGTGTTATGAAACTCGAATCCAGTTCAGTTAGTTTGATCAACATCGGAGGAAATCCAGTCTGTGAGCTAGCTGATAGCAAAAGAAATAGGGAATTAAAACTAAAAAGATTATAATAAAATTATGAATAATTACTGTAATCAACAGAAGGCGGCACATAAATCTTAAGTTTGACTGGGCAATTACTAAAATTTAAATGCAGTATGTTCTTTACATATTCGCAAAACAAATCTTCAATTAAACAGGCCTCTGGAACAGGTTGTGGTATTTTAATTGCCTCGCTTCTGAGTACATTTAATTTATAACTGTCTGTTTACCTTAAATCTGCCCCATCACCGGGTATCGCCCAGTACAATGGACTCCTCACCTCCATTGACAAAAACAGCCACCGACGATATAAATACCAATGAATGCCCCGAAATTGCGAAAATAAAGTCAAATGAACTCCCGATATGGCGAAAATAAAATCAAATGAGTTATTTATTGGCACTGTTAACGGCTGATAGCGATAATGAACTTGTAAAGAGAGAAACCCCCATTGCGGCTTGTAAAAATAACAACTGAATTACAACAATAAACCCGCGCACTTTAATGCAAATGTGCGGAAGCCAACGGAGCGTATGAGCGATGCCTGCCACTAAGCCAGGCGACACCGCCGCCGCCGCGTATAAGAGATGCAAAGGCCGCTTGCAGCGAAAAACGCGAGCAGGAGTCCCAGTTAACGTTTGTCTTAGACAGACAGAGACACTCTTATAAAATTCGGTGCGCCTGGCACACGGAGCGCAGTCGCAAAACGGCAACCGCAACGCTCAGACGTGTGTCGCGCGATCGGCTAGAAAGTGATTATTGTTTCGATCAAAAAGCAAACAGCAGCTGCAGCACCGAAAGTGTCTCACTAAAGTAAGCTAATGCCAGATGAACAGCAGCTAAATTGGCCCCGGTAACAAAAACAAAATAAAGAAAAAGAAAATCGAAAAAAAAGGAAAAAACAAAAGACTTAGGCAACGAACGCGGCACGTCGCGAAGTGCGGTTTCTAACGGTTAAAGTGCAAATTGCCATGCATTTAGTTATAATGCCCGCCTGCTGCCGCAGCAGTTTCGATTTCGGATCCGCTTCAGTTTCGATTTCGAGGCGTTGCCAATGCCACTCTCACCGCCCGCCTGAATTCTTGAATCCAAAAAAAAAATTAATATACATATAAAACCATGTAAAGCCCATCGGGTTAATTGGCAAATCAATAGCAGAACCAAGGGTACTCTACGCTGCGGTTGCACATTTCTGTGAATTATTAGCCAAATGCGCCGATCGCGTGTGTCAGTGTGTGATTTGTTTTGGCCAAAAGAAGCCGCTGCCGGAGAACGGAACTGTAACTGTGTTAATTAGGTTTAGTTGGCAAACGCATTTTGTGTTCGGTTTGGCTTTGTTTTGGCACCAATTAAAATCGATAGCTGCCCAAAAGTGCAGCCACTGGACGTGACTGCTGACTTAGAGACAGGATTTATGGCCGCAATACTCACATGTCTGGGCTTGGTATTTGGCATTAAGGAAGCTGTATGACGGCGACCTTTTCGCTGCCTGCAAAAATAACGAAATTTGCAAGCAGGTGCTAATCAACCTTCGAAACGTGCCTTCCGCTCAATTCCGCAGCAGTGAGAACCCAAAAATAGCCGCATCAAAATAATAATAAGATCGTAGTAGAAATACTTACAACTCAATTGTGGAGGGTTGAGGCATTTTTTTAATTCATGAAACGCGTGAGAACACGCTGGCTGACAAGGTGCAAAACAGATTCAGATAAGGCAACACACGACTGCTCGGCTTCATGTTAACCGCGTTACTTTGTAGTATGCAGCACTAGTTAGTGCAACTGGGTTGCAGGTATTTTTCTTAATTGGCCTCCATTGGCGTCCATTGCGTTGCATCACCTCACAGCTGGCACTGGGAATATCTCCAAAGGGACCTACCTATTAATAAATGACCTGTCCAAATGTGGCCCACAATGGATACATATCTGTTGTTAACCTGCTTTAGATTTATGTTCGAAATATAAAGAAAATATAAGCCATTGTTGGGAAGTTATTTAGACAAAGATTTATAGAAATAGTGGAAGTTATTAATTGGTATTTTCATTGGTTAATGAATGAGGAAATCTGAAATAATGTTTAAAAATATATTTGATACATATTAAAACTGAAGAACATAGCTGAACTATGTACTTTTACTTTCTAAAAAGACTTTTCTTGGATATATAATTTTTCTTTAAAGGTTTCTACTATAAAAAGCCTCTAAATATTTTTAAATTAAAAATTCCCCTACTATACTTCTATAAACTTCAAAATCTCCACATTTAACCAGAACAAAAACGTGAATATTATCAGTGATTGAAACTGCCTGTGAACAAAAAAAAACCCAAAACGAATACATTGTTGAAAAGGTTAACTCAAATACCGGTATTTATTAATTTTCCTCAGAGGTTTCTATCGTGCAGCGGAGCAGTTTTCAGCAAACGCTTTCGAACCGCTTCGTGCTCGAATTTAATATCCAAATTAAACGAAAATAAAGCGAAATTTCATTAACCTGCCATGGCTCATCAACATGAAAGGCTATCAAGCGAAATGCGAACATTACCGCAAACAAAACATAAAAAACATAATAATATCTTGTATAAAAGATAGAGACAAGTGGCTTGGTGGTTTGGCGGCTTGTAACTTTTGACTTGTATACTTTTTAAATGGTTTTGTTCCGCCTGCTGCCCTTCGGGTCCAATAAATGTGACAAAAAGCCAGGCGGCTTTTCTTCGCTCTTTTTTCTCTCCTTTTTTTTAGAGCTCACTTGTGATTTATTTTGCTGGGAAATCGTTCGGGTTTCCGCTTGGCGTTGCACAAGTGTTATGTAAAGTGCGCACGGATAGTCAGAAATAAATCTCTCTCATGCGTGTGGCGCCGGGATCAGCCTTGACTTTTAACTCTTTTTTTTATGCAATTCATCATATGCCAGTGTGGCTGGAAAATTACAAAAATTCAATTATCTTCAACTGCTTGAAGCGGCACGCGCCAATGAAAGTTTCATGCCATGTGTGTCTGCAATTTGCCAGGCCCAAACGAGTCTAGGAGTTGGTCGCCACGAAAATAGTAAATCGTAAATAGTAATAGTATGTGATTTAAGCGAAGCGAGTTGACCAAAAAATATATTCAAATGTCCGAGCGCCGAGCTTTGCTCTAACCAGTGGGCAGCAAATCAAACTGTCAGTTCCTTGTTACCCGGCAATTGCAAAGCTCGCGTAGCAATTAAAAGTCCCATGTGAATTAAAAGTGGGCTAGGAGACACTGAGAGAAAACGATGTACTATATTAAAAACCAGCTTTAAAACTACTTCAGCTACCTATCGGCACTTTTTTTTAAAGGTTTCAAACTCCTTTACAAAATATGATCTATTCATGAAAAAAAGGAATTTCGCTAGAATTATATTAAAGAATATATTTTAATATTTTATCTACATTATTTACATCTATTTAAACTGAACTTGTTAAATCAAATATCCTATTGCATACTTTGAGTCACTTCTTAAAATTATTTTAAAACCCTAGTAATGTCTATAGCATCCCCGATAAATGTATTTAGTTTCCTTTCCTTAATATATTATTTATATTATTTTATGGCAGTTTGGAAGCTTCTGTGATGATTGGCAAATAACACTTTTAATTCCTAATTTCTTTCATACTTTTCCTCAACTATATTTGTAAGCCCTTTTCATTATTTAACTCAATATTTCTCAGTGCCATTTCTGCAACTGGGTATTTAGTTCGTGACTGGGATACCATTGGCGTGAGAAATTAAAGCACACACATACGTCATTCCAGTCGCACGCTGCAGATGCAAGCGCAGGTATCTGATGGATACGGATACTTCAATCGCTGCTCTCGAGTTGACGCCTGAACTGACCCGTAACTCATTTGCATACAATCGCCAAGCCAAGCCCACTCGGTTTTCTGCAGTCTGCAGTCTGCAATCCGCATACCGGCATCTTGGCACCGGAACATTGGCACATTTACATGCAATCTGTATCAGCGTCAATATCTGCATCTGAATCTAGTTAGAAAGGGCTTTTGTCTGACATCTGGGGGCCATTACATTGCCTTGCTGGTACTGGTACCACTTAGATCTATGGCACTGCCTGGGAATCCTATGAAATAGGCTAGGGCATTGTATGCAGATTATTAATCGCCAATTAGAAATGAATCGTCTGCAATTCAATTAAAAAACTACTTGCTAATCGGTCGGGGCTAATTCATGCAATATCACGAGCCAGGGTCTCTGGTACTTTTCTGATTGATTATTCATTTATGGCTTTGTGGTTTCCAAAGTTAATGCAGTGGAAAAAAATATGGCAATGCTTAAGGCAAAAGGTTTAGATTATTAACCAGCAGATAATAACAATAGATACTGCAAATATTAAAAGAAAATTGAGTTTAGTTTAACTTAATTCATGTTTAAATATAGTAATATTTAAGTAAATTAAATTTTCCCATTTTCTTTTCGTGTGGGACAACCTTAACATTATTCTCAATAATCAAAACTATTTTAAGCCGCGATTTTGATGTTGGGAAATTTTCTGATTCCGATTTCCTTCGCTGACGATTGTCCGGAATAATCTCCGGAAATCGAAATGATAGATAAGCGGCTGCCAATCGCTTAGAGGCGGCAGTAGAAGTTCTGGTCTGGGTGTGACTGCAGCTGCATCGAGTAATTCCAGTTTCGTGTTTCTTACCTTACAGCTTCCCCAGCTTGCCATGTTTCGCATCCTCGTCGGAGTGACTTTTGCGCTCCTTTGGCCGCAAGGGAGTCAGGCTCTGGCGCCTGGCCTGCAGGTGGCCAAGCAGTGGAAGCTCCTGCGCTATAATTTCGAGCCCCAGGCGCCGATCAACGATCCCAATTTCTTTAGTCCCCAAAATGTGCTGATCACGGGAGTCGCTGTAACGGACGATCGTATTTTTGTGGCCACGCCGAAGCTCTTCTCGGGCGTATCCTCCACCGTGAGTTGGGTGTCCAAGGCGCAGTTCGGGGACTCGCCCACCCTGCAGGCTTATCCCGACTGGTCCTTCTCCAACACCGGACGCAGTGACTTCAACTGCAGCGACCTGATCCTGACCTCCGTTTACCGCCTGCGCGTGGACTCCTGCAATCGCATTTGGCTGCTGGATGCCGGAGTTTCGCGCTCGCTCGAGGACTTCGAGGTCACCTGCCCGCCGAAGATCCTCGTGGTGGATCTGGCCACGGATCGAGTGGTGCGGAGAATAGATTTCCCGCCGGAGGTCCTGCGCGGTGAGTCCCTGTTCACCAACATGGTGATCGATGAGACGACAGCCAAGGGCTGCGACGATGTGTTCGTCTACATCACGGACACCGTAGAGCCGGGCATCATAGTGTACGACAGCGGAAAGGACGTGACCTGGCGGGTGTCGCATCCGGCCATGTATCCCGATCCGGACTTTGCCCAGTCGGAGATCCACGAGGATCGCTTTGTGCTGATGGACGGCGTGGTCGGGCTGACCTTTGACGAGCGCACTGGCGTGGTCTACTTCCAGCCCTTGGCCACAGATAGGTGAGTCCTTAAACCAAGAAATTATAAACTTAAAAAATATGTATATTATATTATCTCTCCAGAGTCTTCTCCGTGCACAAGAATGTCTTGCGAGCCGGTCCTCTGCCCGATAACAAAATGCTGGATGTGAAGCTGGTGGGCAAGAAGAGCTCCCAGGGCATTGGCCTCTCGGTGTCGCCGTTCGACAGCAGCCTGATCTTCAGCCCGCTGAGCGAAACGGCCATCGCCTCGTGGAATCCCACGACCAATCAGCAATCCGTGCTGGCCTACGATCGGGATCAGCTGCAGTTTGTGGCCGACATAACCACCACCAGGTCGGAGCCTGGCGTGATCTATGCCATCTCATCGAAGTTCCATCGCTTCTTCCTGAAGAACCTGAATCCGAGTGAGTTTAACAACCGCATTGTCCGGCTGGAACTGCCCTCCGGGAACTCGCTGCTGGGCCACCGCGTAGCCCTGCCCGCTCCGCCCACGCACAACAGCCTGCTGAACTACGGCGTCTACAATACCCACGCCCAGACCTCGACGAACGCCCTGCAAACCTACTTCACCAGCCCGGGCCTGACCACGCCCTTCACCACCAAGACGCCCTTCAAGTTCGAAACCGGCGGGATCGTAAACTATGCCGCCCGCAATCCGTTCACGGCCCTTAACCAGGGAGAGGCCTTTCCGCCCAGCAAGGCCACCAGGGACAACTACCAGCGGTCCTACCTGGACACCCTGGTGGGCACCACCGGTCCGGCGGCCACAACAAGGGTGGTTTCGCTGCCACCCACCCCCTACACCACCCGACACAGTGGGTACTACTATCAGCGCGCCACGAGATCGGCGGGACAGCAGTAGGAGAATGGCTGGCCTGGCTCTTGACTTGTGTTCACGCTGCGTATGCGCAATGCGAAGAGCAGCTGATGTAAATAAATCTCCGTAAATGTATATTGATTAAATTAATTTAAAGAAATATTTATACACTTGTATTCTTCAAAGGAGAAAGGTAAGTATTTTCAGACGAAATGATTACTTAGACCGACTTGGAAAAAAAAAGTTCTAAATTAATGTGAAAAGAAAAAATAAAACAACAAAATTATCATTTTTGAGACTCGACTACACATGTGACTGACTTTAAGTGCGAGCGGGATGGGGACTATAGCTTTGTGAAACGATTTTCATGATTTTCGAGGGCGAAAGTGGGCAACAGATAGATTAAATTCCATGCATATACTCAACAAAATTTTAGTTTCCATTTTATATTCTTTTGTTCCTTTGCTTTATTAGCTCCCACAAATAACTTAACAGAGAAGGACATGCTTGGGCAATAACTAAGATACTTTAAAAACATTTAAATATATTTTTATTTTCCAACTTTAATATCCTCAACGTACACAAAAGTGATATTCGTATCACATTGGAGCAAGTCGTCATGAAACCACCTGACAGCCACCATATATTCACCAGAAGGAATCGGGAGCACTAATAACTCACGTCGCAGATAAAATCCCTTAATAAAAACGTGGCCCTGTTAATAAATATAAAAATCTCTTTAATAAACAATTAATAAACTATTTTAGAGAAAACCACTCACTAGATAGGGACACGTGTGGTTCAAATTTGAAACATCTTTTACAAAATTAAACAAGAACTTTGCGGCTCCCAAATAGTTCTTTCGCATAAAGCGGCAGCCATCTATTTTAAAGTCAAATAACCATGGCTTGAAGCCACTTTCCCGTTTGAATACCCTTAAGTGCACTTTAACGTTATTGTACGACCTCAGAATGGTTCCGTTTACATTCATGTCAACTCTGTCCCGACTCACGGCCTTAAGGCGGCATTCGTTAAACACATACCATGTTTCGTTGTAGCTCTTGCAGACCAAATTCGAAAACCGAAAAACAACTGCAGTCTGAAAATATTTCCTAATATTCAAATCCACAATAATAATTTAAAATACTTTTCAACTTACACTAATATTAGAGGAAAGAATTGCGAGGAGACAGAAACTGTAAAAGTCAAACCGCATTTTGTGGACTAACATAATTCAAATAGCAGTAAAGTTAATGGCTTTATATAGCTTTTTACTTGATTGAGCTATAAATATCAGCTTTTAATAATTTTCTAGTTCGTTGAATGGTTTAAAATGGTTTATCATAATTATTGAACAGTAATTCTCTACAATTACTTTTAAGATATTTTAATAAAAAAGCTTAAGTCGAGTGTGATCGACTTGGAGTTACCCGGTACCCAAAACTTTGTGGGTGAAATGAGTCATCGAATCGTTTACATAGATCGACTTGAAAAAGCATTGTCCTAAAATTAGTTTAAAAACAAATAATAAAAAAATTATTGATCTCCTCGGTTCGAGACTCGACTAAACAAATCAAAAATCACAAGCTATAGCGCAGTGATATGTTATTCATTATTTTCAATGGCGGCAGCGGGCTTGGGAACATGTTTAAACAAACTTGTCACCAAATTTCGCAGCTTTATTAAATTGCCAAGCATATTGAAATGATCCATTGCTTGTTTAGCTCTACCAAGTAACTTAACACAGAGGGATATACTATGTGAGTAAGAATTAAGATGCTTAAAAATATTGTTACATTTTTGTTAATTTCCTGCTTTAATATCCTCAATGTGCACAAAAGTCATATTTAAATCACCCTGAAGCATGTCATCATAAAACCACCTAATAGCCACCATATATTCACCCGTGGGTATCGGGAGCACTAATAACTCAGGTCTCAAATAAAATCCCTTAAAAAAAATATGGCCCTGTTAATAAATAAAAGTTTATCTTTATATTAAATACACAACTTAAGGCTACTCACCACATAAGGACACGTGTGGTTTAAATTGGTAAAATCCTTTACAAAAGTATACATGAGCTTAGCGGCGGCGAGATAGTTCCTCCGCATAAAGCGGCAAAAATCTGCTTTAAAGTCAATCAACCATGGCTTAAAGCCACTTTCTCTTTTGAATACCTTTACGCGCCCTTTAACGTTGTTGACTGACCTCAGAAGCGTTCCATTCACATTCATGTCTACTCTATCCCGGCTCACTGCCTTAAGGCGGCACTCATTAAATACTAACCGTGTTTCGTTGTAGCTTTTGCACACTAGATTCGAAAACCGAAACACAACTGCAATCTAAAAGTTATATTTAATTTTAATTTTAAAATCCACAAACAAAATTTAATGTATTTATCAACTTACACTAATATTAAAGGAAAGTATTGCGAGGAATAAGAAACTATAAAGACCAAGCCGCATTTTGTGGACTAACAAAATTCAAAAAAACAGAAGAGTAAATGAGTTTATATAGCTTTTTACTTAATTGATCCTTAAATAGCAGCTTTTATATTCGGATAAATAATTTTCTTGTTCGTTGAATGGTTTAAAATGGTTTATCTTATCTTAATTAATTATGTAATTATTGAACAGAAATTCTCTGCCACTACTTATATAATTATTATGACTGTATTAATAAAGTGGACTTGGTCAACCAATTGGACAAGAGCCTTCTAAAATCAGCATTATTTTAGGCTTTTTTTATATCCTCCACAAAGACAAAACTAACATTGGTATCGAATTGTAATTTCTGATCAAAGAACCACCTCAACGACAGCATATATTCGCCACTGGGAAAAGGAAGCATCAATAGTTCAGGTCTCAGATAAAATCCCCTTACAATTTGTGGACCCTGTGGAAACAATTAATCAATTAATATATATTCTTATCAAGAAAGTAGGAAAACTCACCACATACGGGCAAGTGTGATTGATATTAGTAAATTCCTTAAAAAGACCAAAGACTATTTTAGCTATAGGGTTATAGTTTTTTCGCAAGAAACGGCAGCAGTCAATTTTAGTGTCAAAGAGCCACGGCTTGAAGCCGCTTTCCCTCTTGAAAACCTTGCCTTCGGTCTGGACGTTATTTACAGAATATAGAGCAGTCCCGTTCATATTGAGTATGACCTTCTCCCGAGATACGGCCTTCAGGCGACACTCGTGGAATATGAACCAGGATTTGTTGTAGCTTTCACAGACAAAGTTTGAAAACTTGAAAATGACTGCATACTGTAAAATAGGATTTATTATTTGGCCTTTAAGTAGGAGATAAAACGAAGCTTACACTTAAATTTGATAAAAGTAAAGGTAGTAAAGCACAATAAATAAAACTCCACCGCATATTATGGTCTCTAAAAGTGCAACTAAAATTTATTATGGCAACAGAAACCGAAACCTACAAAAGTAGATATATTTGGCAAAACATATCGCAATTATAAATCCATTAAGTATTTGCTTATTTTTAGGATAATTGATTTTAAAACTTCACGCACAATTAGGGCTCTCCGATAAGATAGATTGAGTCATTTTTTTTAGCTTTAGTACCAAGAAGAAATTGTTTAAAAATGCCACAACATTTCGAATTTATTCATACTTCATTTAAAGCAGGATCAATGAAATATAATATATCCGTTCATATTTGGAAATTAATTTAATTATCATGTAAATTATAATTCTTGTTACTTTCCCGTTTTAAGATCCTCAATAAACACAAAACTAACGTTGGTGTCATATTGCAGTCTCTGATCATAGTACCACCTCAAAGACAACATATAATTTCCTGTTGGAAATGGAAGAAGTAATAATTCAGGCTTCAAATAAAATCCCTTGAGGATCTGGTGGCCCTGTTAATGAATGAAGTAATATTATTAATATTTTTCGTCTTCAAATTGGTCAACTCTACCTACCACATAAGGACACGAGTGATTCATATTGGTAAATTCCTTAAGCAGACTGGCGACTATCTTATAAAATGGGTCATAGTTCTTCCGCCAAAAGCGACAACAGTCTAGCTTGTTGTTAATCACCCACGGCTTGTAGCCATTTGCCCTCTTAAACATTTTGTAGTCGGCTTGTATGTCATTCACCGAATGTAAAATAGTTCCGTTTAGGTTCAGGACGACTCGGTTGCGACTCACTGCCTTCAGGCGACATTGGTTAAATACGAACCAGGACTTATTGTAGCTCTCACAGATCACATTTGTGAGCTTGAAAATGACAGCAACCTAGAAAGCTAATTAGGTAATTTTATCGTTAACTATATGTTTTGTAAATTACACTTGAGTGTGTTAATAAAATGCCGAAGAGAGCGCAAGGGATTAAATTCAACCTCATTTTGTGTGCTTTAAAAATCCAACTAATATTCGTTTTAGAATCACAAAGTCATGAAGCTGGAAATATATTAGAAATGTCTGCATTTAAACGCATTAAACGTTTAATAATTAGTTGCTTAATCACAGGTATATTTTTATTTTATCTGATAACAATTTACATTTATATCAGCGAATCCTTAATCAAGAAAAAATTAGTCAGATTAATCGATTTGTAAGTTTGTTCTTTTTACAAAAAAATATGCGGAAATTATGGTAATCCCCGAATTAATATTAATATAAACTCTGAGCTATTTATCATTATTGATACGGAAACCAAACGATTACCAAATAGTAAACGTTTCCTAAACAAATTAGTTCCAGCTTCAAACTTTAACTTTCCTCCGACAAGTAAGCTCCCAAGTGTGATAAGTGTAACCAATAATGCCAACTATTTATTACTTTCAAGCCAATTAATTACCAGTTAGTATCGGCAGTCACACTTTACTGCGGATTAGTTTTCCATTTGTATGCATTGAATGGCAGTGTCACAGCTTAGTTGATTAACAAAGACATTAACTATAGAGACGAAACGAGTCCGCCACCTGCTGCAGATTACTGCGGTCACCTTAGGAAGCCATATCTGGACCAGGGTATTAGAGATTGGCCAATACTTCAAAGGCGACACTCGGGCTTCCGGCAGCGCAAGCTTAGCTTAAAATTTTCCAAATTTGGGGGGTCCGTTATTATTTATTATTTTATTTTACATTAACACCTTTTGGTTAGTGTTCCTTGAATTTTTTGGCAAACTGGGGTAAGGTTAAGCCGAAATGTGTGAAGAATATTAGTAGTGGGCTAAGTCCAAGTTAAGCGACGACCAGTTTCAGTTTCATCAAACAATATTCGCTTTTAAATGCCATTAATAATTCGAGGCTTAAACCGGTCGGCGGCAGGCGTCGGTGGAATTAGATAGTATCTCCTGTATCTTCGGACAGTAATTGATGGGGCAAACAAGAAACAAATTGTACAGGGGCAAGGTGGACAGATTTGTATGTTATTGCCAGATTTCGATTTTTTCGCTTTTAGCATGCAGTCAGGCGGGTGGATATTGGTTAATCGATTAGGTATTGAGTTTAGCTGGCAATCAATTGAATCACTTTCGAATATCGAATATTCACTTGGCTAAATTGGAATTAAATGTATCACACCTTAACATGTATTTATTTTGACACCGCTTCCCTTTCCACTAAAGATTCGTTAATTAAAAACCAGACAGGAAATGAGGAAATCTTTTAAGTTAATTGATTTGAAATTTAATTTGGATGACATGTTAATTGAATCCAAGTTAAAGGCTTTCTAATATCAGTTTATATCTATATGATAATCCCAATTTTGTTATTTAAAAGTCAGTCTAAATATAAGAAAGAGCAGTGAGTGACGAGTTGGCAACCATGAATATTTTATGACCTGGCACCCATTCGAATCGAATATATAAGCCGCATCAATTAAGTTTCGTTTATACATTATGATGAAAGTACCATAAAAACGCGTTTAGTTTCGTCACTCAGGCGGACAGAATGTCTTAGTGGACAAAATGCTTTTTGATTAATTAATCAAATTAAGCCAAGCTACTGACGACGACGCTGCTGCATTCAGCTGTGACATTAATGAGCCGTGAAATGACAGACTGACTAGTTTTTGCCATATTTAATGTGTGTTGATTTCTTCATTTTTCTGGCTTGCGGTTTAATTCTTACTGACGTGCCCCTCTATCAAAGTAATTTGCATAATAAAACAGCAGGCCGAATCAACTGTGGCCATAAACACCCAATGGTTTATTCATTGACGATTATAAGTTATGTTAGCAAACAAACTAGTAATAGATTTGACGGCATCATTTTTTAATGTGTTTATTTTTTAGCAAATTAAGCTAATGAGGGAGTAATTGGCCTTACTCCTATATGGAAAGATATAAGTAAACATTATAAATTTGTTGAGAATATCTGTATAGAACATATACTGTTTAAAACTTAAAAGAGGAAAAAGTCAAGCAAAAATAGTTAACATTTCCATTGATTTATATATATATATATTATATATATATTAAATTGATAGCGAAAGTCTATCCCAAATAATCTAGTTTAATTTGCTTAACAAACCACATCATCGGTAGTCCAGATTTGATGGAACCAGTAAACCCTAAGCACCCATTGGATTATTCATGAGCTATTGGTTATTTATAAGGTCGGTTAGCTGGCTGATAACAACATGTCCATGGCATTTTCAATGTCAATACATTAATTCAACACTTTCGCAGCTTTTGAACTCTATTTATGTATGTTAAGTGGCTTACTCCCATTAACTACCCCAATTCCCAGAATCCAAGATACACTAACTCATATAAAGTTGTTAGACTAATGAAGTATTTAGGATTTTTTTTTTTTTTTTTTTTGAATTCTTTAGAATATTAAATAATTATTATAATAGATAATTTAATGTAATATATTTCTGAATCTTCTTAGCACAGCAATCTCTTCCTCATATCCTAAGTACTCCCAGAAAGAGCATCACATATCAAGAGATGAAACTCTAGAGCAAAGAGCAAAAACAACCAACTTATTCAATATACATTTAAAATAAAACCAGTTGTGATCCACACAATGAATTTTGTTTTTGCTATTTCACAATGTTTACGCTTTTTCGGCGTCTGATGGTTTAGTATAATGGCAAGAGCCCTCGAGTAAGGATCACTCTCGATCGAACGAACCTGACAGCCTGAAAATGTAAGGCCATATATACTTGTCTTAACCTTTATTAATCTAAACTCGTTACAGGTATATTCTACCTTTTCTCATATGGTTAGCTTTACAAAGTCTTTGCCTGGCTCAGTATAACTATAATGTTAATCGCCCGAAGCACAATAATCAGGATTTCAAGTTTCCCTCGGAGTACAAGGAGCTGCAAAGGGTTTACGAATGGAAGAATATTCAATATGGTTTCCCCAGCGAACAGGAACGGCAGGAGGTGCTGCGAAATGGTCGCTATAATCCGGACAGTCCCATACCTATCGATGTTGATGTATATTACCCACGTAAGTTCTTAACAAACATCTCTAGGGGAGTCACAGAAATCAGTGGAGATTATTGAACTCGGCTTGATAAATTCATTTTTTAATAAGGTCTCACAGACCTCGCATTGATTTCTAAAAATATTTTAGATACGTGTTTAATTATCTTGATTGTCAAACAGTAATGATCTTTTGATTCCTGTTTTTATTAAATCATAATTAAATAATTAATTTCATTGACATTTCAGCTAATGGCGGCCGTGCTCGTCTCTTTGTGACAACACCTCGCTTCGGGCAGGGTGTTCCCTATTCCCTGGCCTATGTCACAGATGTCCAGGGTGCAAATGGCACGGAACTCCAGGCCTATCCCAGCTACCAATGGCACAGCAGCCACGGCGGCAACTGCGATGGCCTGACCTCCGTTTACCGGGTTCACATCGATGCCTGTGGCCAGATGTGGGTATTGGACAGTGGAGAAATCGAGTTTGTCCAGTACTGTGCGCCGCAGGTGGTGGTCTTTGACTTGGCCACCAATCAGTTGATCCATCGCTACCGTTTGCCAGAAGCCTCGTACAAGGCGAAGGTGAGCAGGTTCGTGAACATATTCGCGGACATAAGGGATCCGCCGCCGGGTGGGCAGTGCAAGGATGTGTTTGCCTACCTGGCCGATCCCACCAGCAAGGCCATCGTGGTCTACGATGTGGCGAACCAGCAGTCGTGGCGCATCGAGAACAAGTTCACTTATCCGGACGCAAGGTTCGGCACCCACACGGTGGCTGGCGAGAGTTTCGAGCTGCTCGATGGACCCCTGGCCTTGGCGGTGACTCCTCTGGGACTGGGACTGCGGCGGCATCTGGTTTTCCATGCCCTCTCCAATGACCTTGAGGTGGCCATTCCCCTGGACGTGCTCAACAATGCCACGAACTGGAAGGGGGGCCTCAGTGCCTCCCTCTCGGAGTTTGTCACCTTGGGCAGACGAGGAGTTCAGTGCGCCTCGCATGCTATTAGCCGGCAGGGATTCTGGTTCTGCGGCTTCCTGGAACCCATCGGCATCTTCGGCTGGGACATACGCAGGCCCTACACTCGCGAAAATGTCCAGTTGTTGGCGTTAAATCCAGATACCCTGCAGTTTGTGAGCGGCATGAAGATCGTTCGGAGGCCTGGAGATGGGCGCGAGGAGCTCTGGCTGCTGTCGGATCGCCTGCAGAAGATATTTGCCGGAACCATCGACTACACAGAGATCAATTATCGGGTACAACGCTGCGACGTTGATGACCTGCTGCAGGGGCGGGGCTGCTTTTAGATCCGATATCCGAGATCCGACGACGAGAACCCGAAACCAGAGACCCTCGAGATCTGAGAGGCTGGCTGGCAGTGCAAACACCATTTAAGCGGCCATAAAAGATGTCCATCCATAAATCTTTGAACTATTCGAAAGTGTTTGTTTGGTCGCCACAGGTACACGACCTTTTGTCTAAGAGCCCGCTGGTCAATTACACTCGGAGAAATGTCTGCGCAAAAAAGTTTTACTATATTTTTAGGTAGTTCTTAAATTTTACAAATCACATTGTAAGTTTAAAGTCAAGAAACAAATATTTTCAATATATAAATAATAAAAATAAGAAGCTATGCCTTAATTTCCTCCATATTGTTTTTCCAGCAAGAGGAAATTTTTAAGTTAAATCTGTTTTACAAATATCTATGAAACCTTCTTTAAATATCTTTATCAATGTTATATTCTTTGAGTGCAGTCTGGACCAAAGGCTAACACCTCTATCGCGCCTACCTGTTCATCTTCAGTCTTCGGCAACCTTTTGAACAGTATGGATCTGTCACTCTGTAGTAGGTCCTCAGTTGGTGCCATGATTGCGATCCTTCTCTGCCTCCTCTGTGCTGTTCAGGGCCAGAAGCTGGCCCTCAAGGAGCTGCACACTCTCCACCAGTGGACGAACCTGAGTCTGGGCGATGACCATGCCTTTGGTAATAGGTTCCTGCCGGTGGACGTGGATATTGAGTACGGCGATGAGGGTAGACATCGCACTTTCCTTACGATTCCACGGCTGGGAATGGCCACACCCTTCACACTGGCCACCGTGCGGTCAGATGACAACGAGGTCGTCGAGAATCCCAGATTGGAACCGTATCCACATACAGGATGGCATGTTCCGCCCAACAACTGCTCTGGCATTACGTCGGCCATCAGGACTTATGTGAGTGATTCCGGAAATCTTAGAGTTAATAAATAAATTACATTATTATTTTTTTAAATGGATTTTGAATGTACATACATTCTTTTATATATTTTCCCCACAGATCGACCAGTGCTGGCGACTCTGGGTGGTGGACTCCGGACAGGTCAACTCCCTGCAGTTGTGTCCGCCACAGGTCCTTACCTTTGATCTGGTCAGCGACGAGCTCATACAGCGACACTCACTGCCCCCTAATACTTACATACCCAGCGTGTCCATCTTTACCGCCTTGGTGGTGGATCTGGCGGATAGCGGCACACCCAATAGATGCGTGGGTGGCAAGGCTTACATTGCCGATGCCTGGGGCTACGGCCTGATTGTGTTCGACTCCCTGACGGGCCGATCCTGGCGCATTGAGCACTTGTCCATGAGACCCTTGGCTTTTGCGGGATTGGCTCGATCTGGTAGCTCCCAGGCGGGAATATTCACAGTGAGCTTGAGTCCCAACGAAGTGGAAGATCGTTTCCTGTACTTCCACACCCTGAATGCCTTTAATGAGGTGAAAGTGTCCCTTGACGTGATCAACAACGAAACCCTCTGGAAGACCTCCAATACCAGTGACAGTACTTCACTCGATGAACATTTCCGAATCCTGGGCACTCGGGGAATCCAATGCGAGTCCGAGGTGATGGATCAATCGGGAAATCTCTTCTGCAGCCTCATAAGCTTGGGAGCGTTAATCAAATGGGAGCAGAACTCCAATTATACGGCGGACGACCTGCGAGTGGTAGCCTACAATCCGCATAAGATTAAGTTCGTCACGGGCCTGAAGATCAACCGGAATTCCCAGGGGGAGGAGGAGCTCTGGGCCCTGAGCAGTGAGCCGAAACTCTTCGTGGGCGGTTCTCTGCCGGAGAACGGGGTCAAGTTCCAAATAGTTGGCTGCCGCACCGCTGACCTTCTCGCCAATACGCCATGTACAGTGGGTCTTACTGAAATTACCACTAAAGGAACAGACTAAGTTAATTTTAACTTAAATACAAGGATTTATTTATAATATTTAAAATAGGAAAATTGTTGTAAGTTGAGTGGAACTTTGGGAAAATCCTTGTATAGTTCATAATTTAAAATAAAAATAAACTAATTTTGTAATATTTATATTGTTTTATTATTATGGTTTGAACTCTTTCCAATTTCCAACTAATAAAATTTTCGAATTAAAAATGTAGTAACCCATTGCTAGCACTGTAAAGCTGCCAGCTATAACACTCAATGCTACGTTTAGTATTTTTCCTACAGCGCCTTGGTATATTTTACCCGGCAGACCTACGGTTACACTGACAGTCTGTTTACGTGTATTTCTTTATTTTGGACTTGATTTTTTTTAGCCCTAAAAATCTATTAAATATGACGAACCTACAGCGCTGGCTTTTCTACGCATCGCTCTTCGCGGTGCCCTATCTGGCAATTGTTTTGGGAACGGTGCAAACGCAGTTTACCACGAAGTATTTCCTCCACATTCAACTGCTTCCCTTGCTGCTGCTCGTGATTTTTGGCGTAAGTTCGATGCAGATAACACCTGGCCTTTGAGTAATTATCATTATTATGATCCCATAAATGCAGATCTTCTCGGTGTGGACCGTCCTGTACCGTACATTCACCTTCAACGATTGTCCCGAGGCCGCCAAGGAGCTGCAGGCTGAGATTCTGGAGGCACGCAAGGACTTAATTACCAAGGGATTTCGGTTTCGCGACTGAAGTGTGGGGATCCTAACCCCCCAGGACTTGTGCATGTTAATCTGTAATTCCATTATTTATAAAAAGTTACGCAAATTTACTTTAAACCGTGTTTCGAGTTTGTGGAAGCCATGTAAGGGCTGATTTCCCCAGGTGGCAAAAGTTGCCAAGACTAAAATTTGTTGAGGCTTTGGTTTCGGTGGCTAGAATAATGAATTTTATGTTAAAAAGTGGAAGAAAAGCATTTTAATTTATTGTTTTATAACTGAAAATTACAGAAACCTCTAGATATGATGGTATGATTGACTTAAATCCTTTTAAAATGTGGATAAACCTGAGCCTGGTGCTATTTCGTTCGCAGTTTTAATTAAGCTCCGATTATTATTGGGAATACACTCTAAATAGTGCATAATTTTATTGGGAATGGGAAAATTAATTCGTATTCTAAATTAAATTAATTTAAAAATTACTAAATTAAATGAATTTCACTTATAAATAATTAAATTGGAAGTTTAGGTGGATCCCAAGTTTATTTATACTTCTTTTATTAATTTATTTTCGTAATATTTATTGTTACTTATTCTTATTTAATTTATTTAGCTATTAGGAAATTTAAATAGTAAACTTCAATCCTCCCTTTAAGAGTCACGATCGAGCGCTGGGACTATAATTATCGATGTGTATACGATAAAACGAAGCCCAGCCCAAATTGTGCATGCAGCTCTGGCTCCTATTCCGACGCCGCTCAGCTCAGCGGCAGCGTCAAGCTCTCTTTCCCCAACAAACAACAGTTCGCGCTTAGACTCCGGACCGCTCACAACGCGACAGTCGCTCGTTACGTGTTCGAAAGCTCACAGAAAGGAATAAAAAATTGGAAAAGAAATTAGTACCCAGAACAACAAGAAGCCAGAAAATGAGTCACAAAATCACCGCCGTGTGCCTCCTGATGAGCTGCCTGTTTGCCGCAGTCTACGGCGCTGCTAAGGTGAGTTTCCGGCCAATACAAAGACGCGAAAAAAAACTGCAAGCTATGCTAAATAAAAATCATTACACAACCGGTAAGCGTGTCAGGGCCGCCGAGAAGCAGTTATACTAAGGAGGGGAAGACGTGCTTAGGAAGCCAAAAAAATATATATTATAAGAAAATCACCATTAAAAAAAGCTGCACCCTTTTCGTGGCAGCAACAAGTGGCATTTCACGAGTTGAACGACCTGCTCTAGCTTGGAAAATGCCGCAGCGGAAAAGCATAGAGCATCGAGCATAATTGACACTGTAAATAAGCCACCGAAGCGCCCTGTTGCTCTACTCTGTTGTTATTTTCGTTTGGGCTCTGCTCCCTCCCGCAAACCGGTTCCGAGACCAGTTTCCATTTCTCACAGAGCAGCCAACCGGTGTGGTGCCGGCAGCCCAACTGCAACTCCATTGTACACACAGAATAAATTGGGCTAATATTCAAATCTATTTGACCTTTTGTTTGCATTGAGTTGGAGACCTAATTAGCCTTTATTTAATCACACTTTATTTTTTACAATTTGCTACCTCTAGTCGCTTAGTTAATCAGCTCATCTTTAAGGTTTTTATGACGAATCATCTTTACTAATTAATTAAGCTTTGACTCGGCAAACTTGAATGGAGAGAACTGGAAATAAAAATAAAATAAGAATGAATGTTCTCAGAATATAATAATTATTATTATTATTTACTTATAATATACAGCAAATATTTCCTTGATTAATTGATTATTCCATAGCTCCCTTGTGAGCTGCAACTAAGTCTAAATTTTTTTTTTGTGTACCATAACATTTACCTGTGTGGAAGCTTCTGTTGTTGTTCAGATCAGTAAGAACGGTGGGTTCTTTCAGCGGTGCGTCAGCAGCCTTTATATAACTTCAACTCCAGCAAATAAACAATCTGCATTTGTGTGCGTATATACTCGTGAGCATTTGTGATTATTCTTATTTTTTCTGTTTTTTTCCCCTTCTGCTGCCATTTTGGTTGGTGGCATTGTTAGACCTATTGCGCATCAGTCACGAGTTGTAAAAAAACTATTAAAATAAATAGTAATTTTATTTGTTAGGGCACGAAGTAATTTGTGGAGATTTATCTGTAATCGGTTATTATTTGGGTTAATAAAACCTACAGAAATGATTAATAAATTATAATAAGTGAGTTGCATTTGTTTGTTCAAGGGCGGATAATATTAAGCATTTTAAAGTCTCATAAAAGTAAAGCAGAATATAAAATTCTTAAAATTAAATAAAAATAATTTTATTAGGGAAAGAACACTTAAAATTAATTACATTTATCTATGTTAAATTGGTTTAGAGTTTTATTGAGAGCAAAATGGAAATGGAACTGTACTTAGGCTTATGGCTCTATGGTCATGTTCGATCTATAACAGACTTCAAGCTGTGATCAGCATTATTTGTTTGGCTGGCAGATCGTTCTCTTGGGATATGCCGACATTTTGATATTTATTTTTATTGGGGGAGTATACATATACATATACAGAATCTCGTTTCAAGCCACATGTTCAGAGAGTATTTAAATGGGTAAATCCATGTGTACTCATACATTCATATGCAAACATAAGTCAACTGTCAACATGAACTAATTACGCGGAATTATGGTAAACTTTCCAAAGCGCTGTGGCAGAAAGAAACTTTAAAGTTGGCTTTTGTAGAAGAAAGCTCATACATTTTTTAATTAAATCAAGAAATGTCTTTATTTGCTTTTCACTTTAATAATTATGAAGATCATAGATTAAAGGCCTTCAAATAAATTAATATGCACCTAATATTCAAGGACTGCTATTTTTTTAGACCACAAATCACGTCCTATAAAGTCCACATTACTGACATCACCTTCCGATTGATTCGATATAAAAAACATATATTTTTTCCTTATCTATCATCTATCACTCTCCTCATACGCATGCCGGTTCAAGTTCAACAATATTTTGGCTTGTCAACTGGAGCATGTGCCAGTTGTTGTCCCCAATTGATAAACAAAGAGTAACAATATTTGGACCCGGTCCATTCAGGCGCATGTGATTTGCATGACTCGGCCTGGCTGCACTCTCGAAAAATGCAAATTACGAAAGGCCTCCCCCAATCAGACTTGGAACGAATGCAACAATTGAGGCACAGAAAGAAATAAAGCAACTTGAATTCTTTATAGAAATCACTTTCTCATAATTCCAATTTAAATAAATTATAATATAATTATTAATATTCTATTCTCCTTCAAATATTAAAGTGGAAATTAAATACTTACTTATTGTAATATTCCTTAGGTCCCTATTGCCGTGTACTACGAGTCCCTGTGTCCGGACAGTGCCAAGTTCATTACGGAGCAACTGTATCCTGCGGTCAGGGGAGAGCTGCGCGATGTGGTGGACCTCACCTTTGTGCCTTTCGGCAAGTCTCAGGTGAGTCAGTCAGCCAGACTTCCCTCCGAGTGGACAATGGGCTCATTTGCATCGTTCCTCTCTGCAGTTCTTTACCCAGGGATCCGAGGTGACCTTTACCTGCCACCACGGACCGAATGAGTGCTATGGCAACAAGGTGCATGCCTGTGCCATCGAGCACATCCAGGCCAACTCCTACCAGGTGGAGTACACGCGCGAGACCTTGACGATCGACTTCATCAACTGCCTGATGAAGGCCGGCAAGAATTTCCCGGACAATGTCTACCCCGGTCAGAGGTGTGCACAGGAGAACCACATCAACAACTGGGAGAACATCAAGACCTGTGCCAACACCACCGAGGGCAGTATCCTGCTGCGCAAGGCGGGAGAGACCACCCAGAGGCTCAAGGAGCCACTGACCAGCGTGCCCACCATTCTGTTCAATGAGGTGAGTAACATACTTCAAATTAAATACTAAATTTATTAAATTTTGTTTGCCTATTTCAGCAATTCGAGAAGAAGGTCAATGAGCGCGCCCAGGTGAACTTCATCGGCACCCTCTGCTCGTACGTGTCCGCCCCACAGCCGCGCATCTGCACCGCGCACAACGGAGCTGGTGCTCCCTCCTTGGCCAGCGTAAGCGCCATCCTTGGCTCCCTGCTGGGTCTTTGGTCTTTCCGCCACCTTCTCCACTAAGCTGTCAACTGTCAACCGCCTCTGCTATCTTCCCCCAAAACTCACAAGCTTCAGCTTCCAACTCAGCCAGAACTCTGTGCAATTGGGAATCTCAAACAGTTAATGCCTTGTTTTACTCTTCCATCTTTTGTTGGTTTTGTTTTTAGGCCAATTGAAAGCCAAGCCGTCCAATTCTCCAGCTAGATTATGTATATCAGAGATCAAATTATTTTTTGCCAAGAGCTGGTCTAAATGTAACCATTTAATAAATTCTAAAAAATAAAAAACAAAGCTTTTGTTTATTTAAATAGATGTTAGGTAAGTTATTAGAAAATTTAAATAGGTAAGATAGAAGCTCTTAAAAAGAGTGACAAGAAGCACTTGGAATACATAATTCAATACCATTTAACCCAGCTTAGAATAAAAATAAAATATTTTCAGTATGCAGTCGCCCAAAAGTAGGCAATAGGTTTCCCGTACCACTTTACAGTCAATTGGAGGCAGAACTCTTTATGTTAATATTTATTTTTTCAAAAGGAAAATATAACTTAAAAGTTAGACAAAAGTGTTTAAATACGATTTATTAATTAATAACATTTATCTTTTATTTTTCACTCTGATAACAAGTAAGCTTTATTATGTTCAGAATTCATCATCATTTATAATCTTTAAGTCTTTTAATTGTCTGCAAATTGCAATAATTAAATATAATTAAAAGGAAAATTTATGGTCATAATCTAAGAGTTAATTAAGACTTCAAAAAAATTCCCAAGCTTATTTTCAGTGTTTCCAGATGCAGTTGCTAGCTAGCTTCAGAGATGACAGATGAGCATCGTAAGTACCGATGCGCAATCTCATCAAACTGTGGGAGCTGAGCCTGGGACTCATGTGTGTTTGTTGTCAAATATTTTGATCGGTGGCGATTGAGCACCGTCAGCTGGTTATCGGCTAATTTGTTTTTGGTGCGATATGGGTACACATATATAGCGATAACCTGTGGGGGCGGTGGGCGGATCAGGGGTATATATATTCGCTGTAGCAACAGGGCCAATCCCGCCGAGACTAAGGCAATCGCATGCAACCGGACAGATTACACCAGATGGACATGGAATGGGAGGCGGAGGTGGCAATTGTTGTAAACAACTCATTAGCGAATCAATTTGTAGCGCTGTTGAAATATAATCCGAATAAATATCAATTTGCTCGATCTAAGTGATATTTAAGGCTCGCCGGGGAAATCACAAAATAGTAAATCGGAGTTATTGTATTGGCAATAATTACATTTAAACAGGAAACTATATATTATTAAGTTCGATTAGGCAAAGGGAAAACATAAAATAAATAAATAAATGCGATACCAAACCTCAATTACTTAAGCAATAATTTTATAAGTAAATGCTGATCGTAGCGGACCTTAGGCAATGGAAAATCTGTAATCTAGAAATTAATTAGTATTAAAAATCAATTTTAGCTTATACTTAAGCCCGACTTTACAACTGCTGAGCAAGAAAAATCGTATATTAATATAATAAACATTTCTTCTGGAAATTTCTTGACAAATTATTAAAAATCAAAGCAAATTCATTGTGTTTTATACTTGTTTATGGAAAATATCCATAAATTAAGTTAAAAGTGAACTGTAATATATTGCCTTACCTTTGAAACATATTTACTTTAAAAATGGAAGGACTCAATACATTTTTGCGTATAACCTCTTGTTTTTCTTTTTTAACAAATTTACATGAACGGCAAAAGGGACAATCTAATAGAAATAAATCTAAAATTCAGACCCAATTAAAAGGAAGTAAAACGAAGTCAGCAAGGCCAGCGCTTGGGGAATCATTCAATCGACTTGTGGATCAATTAAGTGCTAAGCCGTTATTGGGGACATGGTTTTTCGGGGCCAGAGTGCACTGGGTCCGCATCAATTTCGGCAACTACGTCAGCAGGTAATGAGGCGGCACTCGTGCCACTCTGGAGCTGCCTATGATGCCTATTCATTCACATCCGCGGGCGAACAAATAAATCTGAGCGCGTTGGCTAAATTTGACGTTTCCCGAAGCTACGTTACTGAGGGCCCACGCACTAGCGTGAACCGAAAATATCGCAGCATGCTTCTAGGCAAAAGCACTTCGTGTCCGCCGCTCGGCTCCTGGCTCGCTTCTGATTGGCTGCCGCGCTCCGGCCCACTCACACACACATGTACTCGGGGGGGCCGCAGGTGTTGCAGCAGCAGCAGCAGCAGCTATAAAGCTGGCCTACTCGCCTTTGGCAGCTCCAAAAGAACTCCGGCTTGCAGTCGAACAGCAGCAGCAGCAGCATCAGCGAAACCACCCGGCAAGGACGAGGACGAGGACCAGGACGACAGACGAGGACACTTCTTTTGGCCCAGCAGTTTACCAGTCAAGTGAAAGTAGGTGTCGCCTTATAAAAAAAGTGTTTGTAAATTGTGTTAAAGTCCCTCGACTCTTTCCTTTTAATAGGTGAGTGTTTGTTAGATACAAATTTGGAATTATAAAATTTACTGAATTTTAAAGTGAATTTATTAGAAGAACAAATCAGTTAGGCTCTCTAAAAATGGAGGAAAATCAAAGGACTTCTTATTTAATTGAATTATTAAACAGAGTTGGAAATTTAAAAAATTTAAAAAATGACTTCTTGTAAGTGGTAATTTCTACCAATTCACCAGTATAAAAAGGTGATTTAAATGTTAAAATCTTTAAGGATTCCCAGTTATATTTTGTCTAATTTATAATTAGATATTGTTAGAAGTAGTACAATTTTCTGAAGTACACCTGGTCCTTTTTAACATAAGTTCCCTCCCAAAGGTAGCCAAATAACTAGTACATTTTACTTCTTAAATTTCCTTTAATAGAGAGACCTCGTATTTCAAATAATAATCTATTAATATTAATAAATCTGAGAAAAATATATGCATTTAAAATAACAAGCAACTTAAAGGTTACATTTAAAAAACTAGTCAGAAAATTAATGAATAGAGAGAGGTATTGGTGTTCTTAAATGATTTCAGAATATCCCCAATTTACATTTTTAATTACCAAAAACAAGCACTCCTAGTTGAATATATTCCTTCGATTACATTAAAAGCTACTTCCCCGATTTGGTTTACATTTGCTGGCAATTAATTTGCCAAAGGCCCTGAGGTCCTGCTTAGGCCTCTACCGTTTTTGTTTATTTGTCTAATCTAAGTGAATCAAATTAGATTAGCAGCCATAATTATGGAGACTCCCGGCCTGAAGGGTGGGTACCTCATCTTCCGCTTTGATTTATTTTTGATAACTCCCACTAAATGGCTGCAGGCCATCAGGCGCCCTCGCTGCCAAAGTTGAAACTTCAAATCACCGCAAAACTGCTCATTTTCCGCTTCCAAACTTAAGGAAGATACTAAAAGTCAACACATTCCTGCGAGCAGCTGTATAAATCAGGCATTATCCTTGACGGGGAGGGGAATTCGGACAAACGGAAAATTAAGACGCAACTTGTTGCTGTTGGAAACTTTAACTTTAACTTGATTTGAGTGTTTTTCCTTTTCCCGGCGCTGCGCACACTTTTCATTTAGAATTCAGAGCTCTGTAATGGGAGCTCGGCATGCAAAAATGCGATTGCTCCCAAAGGATGGAGATAATATTAAATTATATCGTCTAGTCGTAAAGGATTCAATGAAATATGCATAAAGGAGCAAGAAAAAATTATGCAAGAAGATTTTCTGAGAATCCAGCAGCTATAAACATTTTTTTAAGGTCCAAGTTGAAGCAGTAATAAGGAAATAAATCTTAGAATTATTCCCACTGGTACTTACCTATTTAATTTATTAAGAAGCTTAATGTATCTCCTTAATTTGATTGAGAGGACACTCTGCAAATAAAGTCCCACCAGACCGCAGACAAACTTTGAGCTCTCAACTCGTCTGCAGTCTTGGCTCGAGCGCGGAAAACCGCAGAAAGTCCTGACCTGACTTGAGGACCACTTTAATTTGATTTTTCCTGCGCTGCCTTGCTCCTCTTGACTAAGTAGGGCTAATCTGCTTGGAGAGGAGAGCAATCTGATCCGATTTGAAATGATTTGTGCCAGAGGCACGCTTACATTGCCTGACCTGGTTAGCAGCTGTTTGCTTTGTCTTTGCCCAAGTGCTATCAGCCAGTGATTAGAGAATTTCACACGGAAACCGATCGTGAACTTTGAATTGGGGGTTTCACTCAGAAAAATACTAGTTAGGAGTCACCTTTGAATTATTGGTACACAAAAAAGAAGGGCCCTAACTTTTTCTTTATCCTTACCTTAAGAAAACTTTTTAAAAATTGTATTCATCTAAAAATAGAAGCATACAAAAATGATTTTGATAATTGAATTTTTTAATTTATTAAATAACGGAACTTCCTGCCAAAAATCTATTACAGAAAAAGTTTTAATATTCTTTATTATCCTAAAAATATATATTATCTAGAATATTAATATTTAGCTCGCTTAAAATCTCAACGCTGATATATATAATTACAGAGCTCACTCCCTCCTAAGTTGATTCCATTTATCAGTGTCTAATATTGCCTACTATAAATATGTATAAATTATTAAACGTGTATAAATTATTTGAGAGAATCCCAGCACCTGTGGAAAGTTTTTCGAAATTGGATTTACGGCCTCGAAAGCCACACGAACGGGTATTAGTGCCAGTGTCGACGGGAGCTGTGGCAGCAACAGCTCATTAAGGTCTTATTATCACAACTAAATAGCTGGGAAAATTGATAAGCCCCAAGGGTCGAGTGTTGCCACCGCCCTGCCGCCTTGGTAAACAATTATTATAATATAATATATACACTTTTTTCCGTGTAATGAGAGTGCTGGCTGTTATTGTTTTCGCAGTGCGTGGGTGTTTTTGTTGTGATGATTTTTACTGCTCCAGCGGTAGCGCCGCCTCCTTCACATTATATTAATTTTCACTTATCGGCTCCGTCCATAAATTTAGCCCGGCAGGCGTCTGAAAATAGCCAGAGGGCACGCGGGGGTAATGGGAAAAAGGAAAGCAGGCGGAAAAGCCATGGGAGTGGGAGTGCGGCGCGTGACACGAATTGCGCGGAGATTACGGAAGAGATCGCGGCTTATCAGTGGGTCGCAGAAAGAAAAAAAGCAGAGCCGAGATTCCGAAAGGTGGCATATAGATCGGGGCGAAGCCACAGATCGGCCTCAGTCGCTGGCGGGTGCTTGAAAATGTGAGATCGCGCTCAGGGATTCGGATTCGGTCGGTGGGAATTGCCATATCTGATACTGAAAAGTGGCAAAAACATCCGCCCTAACCATATCTGTGATTGTATATAGTAACCAGGTTACGGCAAACATAATAAATATATATAATAAATCAAAGTGTAGTGCTGATGTACCCGGGATACAAAGAGAATACCTGCACAATATAAAGATCATCTAATCAGCTTTATTGAGGTGAGTTTTCCAGGCTGCAGTTGAAAGCGACACGCGACCAGGTTCGGTTCTTCAATATTTACTTAGTCAGGCACACGGGGCGTATGATTGATGGCGACATCAGCTGTTAAACCTTATTGTATCATTAATACTAATGAAGAAAATGATAGGAGTCGTATCAGACAGAAACGTGAGTTATCTTAAAGGATCTAAAAACATTTTCAAGGAACAATTAATTTTTATAATATTTAATTAGACTGGCCAAATATCACAAATTAATTATTTAAACCGTATTATCTATAAACTTTTCTGCAAAAAGGTGCCTGTTATTAAAAAATAAATTAATTCCATGGTGCATTTAGGCAAGGTTCGGGTTCCTAATAAACTTAATTACGTCACACACGGCGTATGATTGATGGAAGAGAAAAGCATCAGCTGTTGCCAAATTTTAATATGTTTAATTTCGGTCTTGGCCCACGCTTAGCCAGACATTTACTGGGAAATCGATGCTGGTCTCCGCAAATGAAATGACTTAGCCTTTTATCTTTGAATATTCTCGGAAGCTAAGAAATTCCAGGCACGTAGTAAACAAATGCTTGCTGAACTTCCACCTTTTGCCCTCAAGCCGTGTGTGTGTGTGTGTGGGATCATGCTAATTGTCTTCGTTGCGTTACATAAATCATAGTTCAAAAGTTTCTGCCAGGATTAGCTCCTTAAACGCATGTGGACTTTCACATTCGGTTTCGATTTCAACTCGCCCGCCGCGCTGTGCTCGGATTTCCTAATTAGTGTGTGGCGTGGCCCCAGGGAAATACTCCTTCGCATTGTCAATGCCAGACTCTGGACTCCTACAGGTGTGCTCATCCCTTTGTTTCCGCTCCTCTCTTTGCAGGTATCATGAAATCCACAATTTCTTTGCTGCTGGTCGTAATCTGCACCGTGGTCCTGGCTGCCCAACAGAGCCAAGCGAAAAGTAAGTACAATTGCGGACAGTTTTACTTTAAATATATTTATAGACCACTGAGGCTTTATTTACATTTTTTGTCAACTAATTTTAGGCTCATAAATTTTTAAATCAACTGATAAGAGGGTTAATCTGGCCAGTTCCGGGTTTCAAACTAAGCAATAAATTATTTGGGGTCAAAAAACGATTACAAGATTTATTAATGGTTCCAATAATATGTTCCTAATATTTAACCAAGAAATGCTAATCGGATCCCTTTATCACATTCTTAACTAAATAAATTCAGTTTCCTCGAGTTCAAGTCCCTACCGACCTTTTAAAAAGAAACAATTCTATCAAAGTCCACCCACCTGCATACTTTTAAAGCTCTTCTGTTCGTAAATATGCAGGTGAAGCTGCCATGAAATATTCATTAAATTAAGCGCGAAAAACAAAGCCATAAATGGGTGTCGTAACCGATATACACACACACGCACTATATTCATCGCACATCCTCCACATCCTCGGGCCCATCGAGGCGGCATCAATTGTTGCAGTTTAATACAAGACAAACAAATGTGGCACCCGGGCGTCTTTGTTTTTCCAGCTGCGGAAAAGTTAAATGGCAAAAACAAGAGCATCATCGGGGGTCGTGAAAATGGGGAAAGCGAGTGCGTTGCAATTTCCGTTTCCCTTGCAAGTTGTAACCAGCTCAGAAGGACAGGCCAGGTGTGTGACATTCCTGCACATCTTGATATTAATAATAGAGAAAGTCAAGTAGCTCAACATGCAAGTTTCCGAAACCCCATTAGGCCATCATCAGTGGCCATCCCAGACGATTCCACATTCGCTTCAATTACCCAAACTTTTTGATTTGATGGCCTTTAAAACGGCATTTAAGATGTTGGCAAGCTAACTTATTTAGGGCTCCCCAAGCGATTACATGGAAATTGTGAAAGGCCAGACACAACCAGGGAAGCTGGAGATACCCTGTAAGCTTGACAAGGACTACGGGTATCAGGACTCCTTGGGATTACAGAAAACCCATCAGCTTAGGGCAGTCCCTTCGAAGTTCGTACCAACCATTCTGCAATCCTGAATTTAAATACTGTGCGTATGTCAAGGACAACTCCCAAGTGTGCAACAGGGAAATTTATGCTTGCCTGTGTGTGGGCGGAAATTCAAAAATAGCTGAGAGTCAAAAGTTTGTTGACACACCCCGCACCCACAGACTTGCAAGCAAACAGAATGAAATTGAACCGTCATGGGGTCAAATGGTTATCGCCGGATGTCTCTCTTGAGCTTTGGCGAGCGATTAAAGATTTCGGCAGTCAGGGCATCACAGGAGCAGGAGCAGGCTATCTCTCAGTAATGGGCAAAACTTGGTGGGTGGGTGCGCTGGGAAAGGCACACGCATGGGGCTCAATTTCAAGCAAAAGGATGGGAGGTCCCGATATCGATTAGAAGCTGAGCCTGTTCCACTGGAAATGCCTATCTTTAGCTTTTTAAATGCTAAATTAAAGTTTAGAATTGGGAAAAATTGCCAATTGCCAGAAAATATTGATTTCTTTATCATATAATTCCAAGAAACTTCTCTAAAATTGATAGTTAAATATAATTAATGTGACTGACGCAATAATTTAAAAGTATTGTACTTGTAGCGTCAGGATATTGAATAAAATAAATCTAAATCTAAATAAAAACATATTTATTTATGTTTTAAAATATTTACGTTTTTATTTACGTTTTTAATATAGCAAATTTAAGCTAAAGCTGATATACCAACTCCAGATTTATTATTTATCAATATTATAGCCATCACTGCTGTGACTAATTCACTTTTTCATCTTTCCTCAGAGGGATGCCAGGCCTTTGGACATGTGTGCTACGGCGGACATGGCAAGCGTTCCCTTAGCGCCGGTACCGGGTCCGGCACGGGTCTGGGAATGGGCGAAACAGCCTCCGGTGGCCAGGAGCAGGACTATGTGCATCCAAATGGCCTGCTGCCGATGATGGCGCCAAACGAACAGGGTGTGGTGGCGCCCGAGGCCGACTTTAATGACTATCCCGCCCGACAGGTGCTCTACAAAATCATGAGATCATGGGTAGGTGCCACACAGAGAGGAAATAATTAAAGTTACTTGACATTAAAATCATACTAAAAAGGCAATTTAAGTAAAAAACAAAATGAAAATAATAATAATGAGTAGATAAATTAAAATATATACTAATTTTACGCATCTTATGATATATAATTTAATATTTTATAGGAAAAAACTCTGTTTTTCGTGCAACAATTAATTGCCTACCTTCCAATTTTATAGTTCAATCGCCCCCGACGACCCGCTGCCCGTCTGAGTGAACTGGATTATCCTTTGGCCAATTCCGGGGAAATGAATGCCCTGAACTAAGGAAAGAAAATATTCGTAAACATTCACATTCCCTCAATCTGCAGCAACCACAACAACATCAGGAACGAACCTCAAGAACAGGAGCAACAACAACAAAAGTCAGACAGACAACAACAACATCACCAGCAACAACAAGAACAACATATGAATTACTAATGAATGTTAATTACTTTCGCAACTTGTATAAAATGTTTGATAAATGTCTACACATACAGCAATCAATTTTCATGCTAATTGCTTGAGCATCCAACTACTAATCATAAAAAAAAAATCAACTGAAATTTTTAGGGGCTGGTAAGGATTTCAGTGACAAAAAAAAAGAGAGCACTACGAAGGCGACAAAAAATAAAACGAAGAAAACGGCAATGTTGTGTTTCAATATTTGTTATAATAAATACATGCATATATACATTATTTATGTTTATTTACGAGGAAAGCGAAAGACTACATATAGTTGTAATTATACTTTAAATAAAAACTATATTTACTCCAACATGTAATGGAATAGCGATGCATATCACATCGGAAAACTGTGTAATTATATATGTTAATCGTTATAAGTGTATATGTAAATTCCGAAGGCGCAACATAAACTATTGTGTACAAGTGTTTTTATTTATAAAAAGACGCGTGGTTAAATAAATATATAATGTGCTAGAAAAGCAAAAAAAAACTTATCGTTGACTTGTCTATTTAAAACTTTCCTAATACGTTAAAAATTAAAAAAAAAATCACTTAAATTTGTTTTATCTTATTTTATTATATTTTTAATCATTTTTTCCATCCATCTTAATTAAATTATTATAATTAAATTATAATAACAATGAGAGAGATATATTTTCTATTTTAATTTTGCTTTTGAGTTTATATTTAGAACTCAATAAAATATCGGTTTTATTCAATAAAAATAAGTTCATGTTAAATATTATTATTTTTTTTAAAGAAACATAAATGTTAATTTTTTTGGGGTTTTGCTATCGTTTTATATAAAACATCACATTCTATTCAAAATTATTTTAAAATTATAATTTGAGTATTTCGTATCAGTGAGCTTATAGTCGCTCTGAGAAACTGTTAGCTCTCTGTTAAAATGTTTTTTTTTTTTCGCTACTATTCGGTATTCTTTTAAAGGTCTTGCACCTCTGGTCACACTGCTTCACACGTGCTCCAACCGTAAACATTTGATTCGTAAATGATTTGTTCGCTAAAATAACTTTAAGAATATAATGACGCACCTGCATGAAAAGCCAGAGGCGGCAGAGTCGGCGGAGCCTCGATCCGTCTTCAAGGAGAGCAGCTGCATCTTCCGGCGAAATCGGGCGCTGGGCTACGTGAGCAACCAGGTTCCGGCCGTAACCCGCTATGTGCAGCGCCGGAGGGACACGCTGCTGATCACCTGCATCGGCCGCTCCTTTCAGGTGTACACCGCTAGCCATTTTCGGCTGATACATGTGAGCGGCCTGCATCCGGACGAGATCACGGCGCTGGCCATGGACCGCCTGCACACGTACACGGCGAGCAACAAGTGCATCTTCGCCTGGCGGGCGGGCAAGCACATCCGGCATGTGTACCGCGGCCACCAGAAGGATGTCCACCTGCTGCTACCCTTCGGCTCCAACCTGATCGCCATAGATCGCGACAATGTGATGAAAGTGTGGAACATCCCAACGGAGGATGTCTACCTGGAGGTGCCCTTCCGCACCGAGGAGTTCCAGATCACCGCGGTGGCCCATCCGCCCACGTACATCAACAAAATAGTGCTGGGCTCCCAGCAGGGACAGCTAAAGCTCCTGAATATCAAGAAGAACACCGTGGTCTGCACCTTGAACCACCACCAAAGTCGGGTAACCTGCATCGAACCAGCTCCGGCTCTGGATGTCGTGGCCGTGGGTCACGGAGACGGTGCCATCATGCTGATAAACCTCAAGTTCGACGAGGTGCTGATGGGCTTCCAGCAGGACTGGGGACAGGTCACCGGTCTCGCCTTCCGCACGGATGGCCCGCCAATCCTGGTGTCTGCCTGCAGCAACGGTTACATGGCTTTCTGGAACCTGGAGGAGCGCAAGCTGGCCGGTCAACTGCAGGCCCACGAGGAGTCGGTGACCACTGCCATTTGTCTGCCCAGTGAGCCCGTGGTCTTTACCACTTCGCCGGACAACTCGATGAAGATGTTTGTCTTTGACATGCCCGACGGCGGAGCGAGGCAACTGAGGATCAGGGAGGGACACACGAAGCCACCGCTTTGTATTCGTTACCACGGTAGCTCGGGAGTGTCTATACTATCTTCTGGAGAAGATAGCACCATGAGGGTGTTCTCCACCATCGCCGAGTCGCTGAACAAAAGCATGGGCAGGGCCACCTACAATCCAAAGGCAACCAAGAAGAAGAGTGAGTTAATATTAATATTTTCCCTTTCCTGAACTTGTATTTAATATTATTTACAGACCGCTTCCAGTACGACAAGTTCGCCATGCCGCCCATCCTGGAGTTCACCTCGGACACGGCCCGCGAGAAGGAGTGGGACAACATAGCCGCCATCCATGCGGGCATTATTCAGACCACCACCTGGACGTTCCACAAGAACCGCATGGGCGAGCACCGGCTGGTGCCCAAGCAGTTCCAGAACAAGAACCGCACCGACTTCCAAACCGAGCCCACCTGCGTGGTGCTCACTCACTGCGGGAATTTCGTTATTATTGGCTACAACAGCGGCGACATTGAGCGCTTTAATATTCAGTCTGGAGCCCATCGTGCCAGCTACGGTTCTCCGGGTCACCAGAAGGCAGTGCGCGGCGTGGCCAGCGATAATCTGAACCAGACCGTGGTCTCCGGCTGCTCGGAGGGTCTCGTCAAGTTCTGGTCTTTTAAGGGAAAGGTGGACAAGCCACTGGCCGTTCTTCGTTTGGCGGATGGCATTGCCATGATGCGGCAGCACCGCGAGAGCTCCATGCTGGCCATTGGCCTGGAGACCTTCAAGGTGTTTGTGCTGGACATGCACACGCGGGTGATTGTGCGCAAGTTCGTCGGGCACACGGCCAAGCTGAACGACATCACCTTCAGTCCGGACAGCCGTTGGCTGATCACCGCCGCCATGGACTCCACGATAAGGGTGTGGGATATACCCTCCTCCTACATGGTGGATCAGTTCCGTGTGGAGGCGCCCTGCGTTTCGCTGACCATGTCGCCGAATGGCGACTTCCTAGCCACAGCCCATGTCAATCTGTTGGGTATTTACCTGTGGGCAAACCGAACGCTGTTCAACCAGATTTCCCTGCGCTCCATCGATCCACGGGAGCCGGCTCCGTATGTGGGATTGCCCACCAATGTGTGCGAGTCCATGGAGCTGGAGGATGGAATGCAGGAGCTGGAGATTGACGACGAGGATGAGACGAAGCTGGGCGAGCTTATCGATGCCAAGTACGAGACTCCCTCACAGCTGTCCGACGAGTTAATTACGATGTCCGGCCTGGCTGCATCGCGGTGGCAGAACCTGCTGGATCTGGAGCTGATAAAGCAGCGCAACAAGCCAAAGGCACCGCCCAAGGCCCCCAAGCTGGCTCCATTCTTTCTGCCCACCGTTTCGGGCCTCGAACTCCGCTTCGATGTGGAGAATGGCCAGAGGGAAGATGAGAGCTCACGCATCAGAAGGGCCGCCACTCTCAACAATCTAACCGCCTTTGGACAGCTGCTGGAGGGAACGGCGAGCAGCCACGACTTTGCACCCACTGTGACGCACCTCACCCAGCTGGGACCCTCGATGATAGACTTTGAGATCAAGTCCCTGCATCCGGAGGCTGGGGGCACCCTCCTCGCCATGCTGCAGTTCCTCAAGCTCGTGGAGTTTATGTTTGGAACCAATTTGAACTTCGAGCTGGCTCAATCCTATCTGAGTGTCTTCCTGAGATCCCATGGCCTGGGACTGACGGAGACGCCGGAGCTGGTGAAGGGGCTGCGCAGCGTTTGTCAAAAGCAACAGGCTGCTTGGCAGCGGGTCGAGGAGAAGTTGGTCTACGGCACTGGCGTTGTGGCTGCTCTGAGGAACTTTGCGCATTAGTTTGGTAGTTACTACAAGTGTTTTTGTAAATTTTATTTATGAATTTTGTAAATAAATTTACAAGACATTTTAAAAGGTGTTTTACGCAGGGAATCAAACCGGAACCAGTACCGGAACCGGAACCGAAACAGAACCGATTGAAATTCAGAACCGGAACCGAAATGAAGAATTTTTTTGAGAACCGGTACCGAGAACCGATATTATTAGAACCGAAAAGACCGTACCGGAACCGAAATTATTTAGATACAAAATCCTTACCTTACCTTAGAATTAACCCAAAAACTAGTAAGAAAGCTTATACCCGGTACCAGAAGATTTTTGCATTAAATAATAAGAAAAAAATTATAACAATCGCGGCAAGAGCTACAGTTATTGATGTAGCCTGGTGATCTGCATGAACGCAGTACTCTGTTTATGCAAGGATTCGGAAGGGGTTCAATATCCACAAAATCCAAATTATATTTATTAAATTCATTTTGTAATGTTATTATCTTTAGATTACATTTTAATATTTTATTTTAGTCAATTCCTTTATATTACTTTTTTACTTAATTCGTAATAGTAAAATTGACGTGAGCCATTTAGATATTCTGTAGCTATGCACTGACTACTGTCGAAGCATTTTTGTATTTTATTTATTTAAAAATATTATTAATAATAACAAAATGAGGAAATCTACTAAAAAAAAACACAAAGAAAAAGTTTCTCACCCTGCCAGGGCCCAGGGTCCGAACACGGGACCTACATGCGAGGCAGCCTTTTTTTGCAGCCTTATTTTGCAACCTTATTGCCAATATTTCCCCTGTTAACAATCCGATTATATTAAAATTTTTAGAAAACGTTCACATTAAACTCCATATTCCATATCATTGTTTTCCTAAACAAAATTCAATAAATTATAGCTTTTTAAACATTTTTTTATGGTTTTTGAGGAAGGAAGTAAGCGTGGACAAACTTTAAAACCAACTCTGTGTGCAAGGGATAGAAATGAATTCACAAAATTTTGAAGCTCTAGGCTCTAGCTTTTATATTCTCTGAGATCTGCTATTTAATACAGACAGACAGGCGGACATGGCTAAATCGACTCGGCTGGTGATGCTGATCAAAAAAATATATATTTTAAAGGGTCGGAGATGGCTCCTTCTGCCTGGACTTTATAAGCAGCGGGTATGAAAATATTTTATTCCCAACCTTTGGCTTGTATGTTAAAGAAAAAAATACGAAAATGTAAATCTAAAATTAAAAATCCATGTAAAAAGTCTGAAAACTTTGATATATGGCTTCCAGGTGAGTGATCGGTCTTTAAGCTTATAACTTATTGGTTGGACAATCCATCAGTTCTCCCATAAATGCCCATCAGCGTTCCCCTTGTCACAATGCTCTCAACTCTTATTTATTTACTTTTTATCTTCGCTTAAGCCCAGATAACAGTTTAAATAATATAACGCCATGAAAAGTGGAAACGGTTGCCAGTCAAATTAATCACGCCAGGCCCATTTAGTCTGCCTTACGCCAGATATCTCCCCTATTGGCGCATTAGGTGAAATGATTCATTCGCCAGCAGATAATGAAATTAGCAGATAACTAAAGCGAAAATTATACCTAGGCAGAGAGGGAAGAATATATACTCGAGTTTGGTTGAAATTGTGTATTAATTATTTATTTGTTATATCCGTTTAAACTAACGCTTTTATTTATGCTGGAATTAAATAACTTAAACTTGTTTCTAGACGCGTTCGCTGGCGCGGACTTTACATACGGTTCTAGTGGCGGCTGATTTTGCGTTTCAGTTTAGTTTCAGTTTCAGTTTCAGTTTCAGTTTCAGTTTCCGTCTTCGTTTTCGTTTCTTTTGATTCTTTCGACAATCCAACTCAACATGAACGAAATGAAAATGTTCTCATTGGTTTTGCGAACAACCACGCGTTATAGACATAGTGCATATATCTGATAAGTTCCTTGATTTATACCTAAATATCGTAGCTTGCATGAAATAACTTTAGATCTCTCGACTGGTTGTGGCTCCTAGTGTGTGTGTGTTTGTTCGTGTATGGGTGCATTAGGGGAGTTCTTTCGGCCATTTGCAAGCGCAGTTGAAGTGTTCCGGGCGCTGGTTTACATATTGATTGGGGGTGTATTATAGGGGATGTGAGTTGTTGTCCGGGGTGCAAGCACGCAGCGGGGGGGCGCTTAACTCGATGTGCACTGCTGGACACGGGGACCATCCTGATAGCCACCATCGTCCTCATCGTAGGCCATGCGCTGGTGTTGCTGGCGGCGTTGCTTGGGATCAAAGTCCTCCTTTAAAAGCAGAGAAATATAGTTTAATTATAAACAGCTGGAACTTTCTTCTCCGAGCTAAAAACTCACCAAAGTCGTCTGCTCTGCATCAATTGGAATGTCAACCTCCGGCGCCGGCGGCAGGCACTGTTTGAGCGTGGGCACCACAGACGGATTCATCACCTCCGGGAAGATCACCTCGAACTGAATGATCAGTGTGCCCTTCTCCATGGGATTCTTGAAGATCGGCATTCCCTCCTCGGCAATGCACTTGGTCATCTCGTGCCGTATGACCTCGCCGGGCTGGGTGGAAACAATAAGATCGCGATCGTCCAGGGTTTTCACAATGCGCTGGAAACCGCACAGTGCCTCCACGAGCTGCAGCGGCATCTTCATCATCAGATCCTGGCCGGCATGCGCAAAGGTCGAGTGCTCCTTCTCGTCCAGCAATATAATAATATCACCCGGCTGAGATTCCGGTTCGTGATCGCCCTCGCCCGTGAACACGATCTTTTGTCCATCCCGCATACCCTTCTCGATGTGCACCTCGAGTACCTTGCGTTCCCGCACCGTCTTCCGGCCGTTGCAGTTCTTGCAGCGATCCTTCTCCTGGATGGTCTCGCCAGTGCCCGCACACTTGCGGCACACCTGCTCGATGTGCTGCATGATGCCGGGCGCGATCTGCTGGACACGGGTCTCCACACCATTGCCGCGGCACTGCATGCACTTCTCGATGCTACCCTTCTTGCCGCCGCGGCCCTCGCACTTGTCGCAGATGACGTTCTTTTGCAGCTGCAGCTTCCGGGTGGCGCCGTTGTACAGCTCGTCCAGCTGCACGGACATCTGGTGCACCACATCCTTGCCGCGCCTCTCGCGTCGTCGACCACCGCCGCCGCCACCGAAACCGGCGCCAAAGAACTTCTCAAAGAAGTCCATGGGATTGCGGAAGTCGCCGGAATCGGCACCGCCCTTCTTGATGGCCGCCTCGCCGCCGTCGTCGTACACCTGGCGTTTGTCCGCATCGGACAGCACCTCGTACGCCTGCGAGATGGCCTTGAACTTCTCGCCCTCATTGGGGTTCTTGTCGGGGTGGTACTTGAGGGCCAGCTTCCGGTAGGCCTTCTTCAGCTCATCAGGCGTGGCATTCGGCTTTACGCCCAGCAGATCGTAGTAGCCGGTTTCCTTCACCATCTTGTAAGCTGTTTACTGCAAAGGAATAACGGGGAAAGGGGTAAATAATCGCACTGAAGAGACGCTACAGAGATGTAAATACCAAACAGAAATTCTCGATTTATAAAAGATTTTGAAGTACTCGTTTGTTTTTAACACGACTGGTGGGAAATATGCAAAATTAACAAATGAGGTATCAAGAATTTTGGGCTTCAGACAATTTTAAAATATAATGCGGCGCCTACTTGGAGATAATTTATTTTTTCTTGATATAAAGAAACCAGATTTGGCAGATTTTTAAGGTAATTCAAACAGATATACAATTTGTTATACAATAAATAGAGATTTACTGACTCTGTAAGAGAAAAAACTGTAATTTTGGAATTTAAAACATTTTTAACGTAACATCTTGATTGTTTGGAGGACTTTGGTCACTTTAATATCTAAAAGGAATTCTAAGAACCAAAATGAAAGCCATTTTTTTTATATTATTGCGATAAAGTTCATAGAATGATGACTCAGAAATTGCGCTTTATAGATAACATTATTTATGGCAAAAGATTAACATTAACATTATTTAGTAAAAAATAAGCATTTTAAAAATTTTTTTGTTACCAATTTTCTCTCTCTTTGATCTCGCTTTCTCGATCATCCCCGCTTTAAGGCCCATTTTTTCTCGGTGTAAAAATGTGGGCGTGTGAAGGAGGGCGGGCGGCATTGCCGGAAGCTAGAGCCCGGGTTTCAAGGTCAGCCCGCTGCCATGTGTGTGCGAAAATAACTGCGCCGTTTTCTAGACAATTTCTAGAACTTTTTTTTTTTTTTTTGCCCATTTCAATACGGCGAGCGAGCGAGCAGCTGACGCTCTCTGCCCCCTCCACCACCCCTCTCTTTCACACACTCGCTCACATACAGACAGTTTCTAGAAAATTTCGTCAGATTGACGCAGCCCTGGTTGCGAACGGCGACCACAAAGCAAAGAGAGCGATAATGAAAAACCTTAGAGCTAAAAGAAAATCGGACAAAGGGGAAAGGGCAACACTTGAAAAAGTGGAAATGAATTAAAAAAGTGCTGGGGGCTTTAGAAATACCACGTTTTGGCAAGAGTCACAATTTATATATTCTACCAAAGAAAGTTAACATGTACACACCTTCACATACAGGCCGAGTGTGTCTGTGTGAGTAGGTACCAACATGTGCCGCGCAAGACGCTGCGTCAGAATTATTGAACAAAAGCGCAAAGAAGAGGCAGAAAGGGGCTGGCAGGGCCGAGGGCCATCGATTTTACAAAATCGAAAACCAAAAGTGCATCAGCCAAAAAAACCAATTATCGCTGATTACTTAACGAGAGCAAAAAAGAACCGAGCAAAAAGGAAGTGTCTACCAAATACACACACACATCCATACACGCGCACGAGAATGCGAAGGAAAATGTGCAAAATCACCAGGAATCGTCCCACCGCCGCTTACCTATTCCTCGTGTAGTGTGTCTAAAGCAATAACGGATATCTGCAGCTACGATCCTCGAGAGCTACACTTTTACAAGAATTTTAATTTACAAGTACTTTTTAACAGCTTACTATGGCCGCCACGCTTGGAAGAAAAATTCGAAGAGTGACCGGATCTCAGAAGTCTATATATCTTACCTAAAAAGAACACAAGCGTTTTTCGGTATTTCTTGTTGAATCGAGGCTGGGCGCACTGGTTAACAAGAACGTATCCAACAGTGCTGCCATTTTAGTTTATTTCGGGCTTGATCTAGCATATATAAAAATAAAATAACTAATGGCATATTTAAGCAATAAATGCTTTCGTGACTTCAACAGAATATTTTATAAGGTTAATTGATTTTATGGCTTCTTGAAACTTCTTTAGGCGCACCTTGAATTTTGTCGACCAGTAAAATCGACTCATGAGCGTCACAAAATAAGGCAGAATCTTTGTCTGTTATACAAAATCTGTATTATAAATTTTTCAGGTGAATTCTATATCAATAAATTTTGAAATCCGTTCACACAGAAAAATTCGGACTTTTTCCAACATTATCCCAAAATCTTAGTTTCGAAATCCAGTCTTAGTGGAAAGATGGCCTACATATAATAGGTTCAGAATACATGGACCTTTATTTTCCACATGCTGAATTTTCCCCAAAATGTAAAAATACAAAATGCAGTCATAGTGGAAACAGGGCCTTTCTGAAAGATACTGTTGGTGTGGTGACAGCCCTGCACACAAATTCGGTATTTTTGGAATCAGCTGATGACCGGTTATTTGGTCATACTATTTCATTTGGAACCTATTATTTAATAAACATTTCTAGTACAATTTCTGAAATAAAACACACGAGTACAAATGAGGCACGTACAATTCCTGGCTCGCACCGTTCTGGTGCAAAACAACAATGTGGAGGAGGCCTGCCGCATGCTGAACCGCGTTTTGGGCAAGGAGGAGCTCCTCGACCAGTTCCGGCGGACACGCTTCTATGAAAAGCCCTATCAGGTGAAGTTCTTAAATTCAACTTTAATCTATGTAACTAAAATAAATTTAATTGACTATTTCAGGTGCGTCGCCGCATCAATTTCGAGAAATGCAAGGCCATCTACAACGAGGACATGAACCGCAAGATTCAGTTTGTTCTGCGAAAAAATCGCGTTGAACCCTTTCCCGGCTGCAGTTAGTTTATGTTATCCTCGTTTCAATAAAATGTAGAAAACTTGTAAGGAATCGGAAATGTGTTTGACCTGGGCTGTTCCAGTTAGATTGTGAATTAATTCTTTATTCTGTCTAACTTTTTAGCACTTAGCTTCGGTATAGTGTACACAAAAATATATTATTTGTAAGAATTTTTTTAAAGGTTATATCTGTTTAATAATCTTAAATCCATTTCAATTATGTCAAATTCATAATATTGTTAAAATCAAAATGTATTTTACTCGTATCCTTCTTCTCAGTCCTCTGATTCTTAAGCTTTTGCGGCAAGAGAGAGCTTTCGGCAGGCCGTTTACTAACGGTCTTCGTGCTCCAGCTTAGAATATTTTCTGCCCTCGACCGCTGCAGACGCGTCTTCGCTTTCTCGTAACTGTAAATCGCAGAGGTAAAAATTGCTTTCACTTCATTCAGAAGTTTGGTCAATGCCTAAGCACCGAAATCTATAGTATAGCCCAAACTTAGCATACTTTTTGGGGAACTTCCGCTAAGGATACATGTATTTGCTTGTACCATAAAGTGCATTGTTTTTGTGAAAGTGTGCAATCGATGTGGGTGTGCACGAGTGACTTGAACAATTCTCCGGTGGCCCTTTAAATTGAAAGATTCCCCAAACGTGCTTAAGTGTTTTCCCCCATTGCATCGATAATTCGCTTATGCGGCCAATTTACTCAATTTACACTAGAGCGTGTCTGTGTGTTGAGAGAGAGAGAAAGAGAGAGTGGGTGGTGGGGGGAGGCAAAAGGAGGGCGCATCAAAGTTGGCATGTTTTCCAGTTGTGCTTTGTTGTTCTTGCCTCGTTCTTCTTGGTGTTTTTATTATTTTTACTGCTTTACTTGGTCCGCTTTGTTGCTGTTTATCGATTTCTTGTGTTATTTTTAGCGTGATTTGCGTGCTCTGCTTGCGGCAGTGTGCGTGCCTATGTGTGTGTGTGCTTTTGTGTCCAAGTTGTTTGTGCTTGTTTTTGCGCTTCCTTTTTAGTTTCCTTTTTGCAGGCCATGCCGTATGCGAACGTGTGTTTGTGTTTGTGCTGGTGTAATCGAATCTTGGCTGCTAATCAAATGAATTACGTCGTGTGTCACTTTCAGTCTTTTTTGGGATAACACATCATGGCGGCGGGCAATCTGGTGGCCATCCTTCTTCTTGGCAGCGTTTGCATGGCCCACGCATATCCGGCATTGTTGCCCTACATCTACAGTGAGTACCGTTATTTTCTTTTTCCTTTTTACGTCTTCTAGGATACCGGTAAAAAAATATAAGCAGGATGAATTTCTTTATTATTTTTACAGTCTTAATATATCCTGCCTAATATTTTATTTAGGACTTAATATGTTTTTCCCGAATTCCCACAGATCCTTCCAAGCGTAACGTCGCCGACTTGACCTTCCCCGAGATCGAGGACGATGTAAGTGAACTCGACCAACTGCGAAATGAGCCAGGAGCGGTAATGTCCAAGCGACAGCACGACGGAAGCACAGCCCGCACCACCACTACCACCAAGGAGAGCGTCGAGGAAGTTGCTGCCGCTCCGGAGCCGGGTCAAAGTCCAAATCCGAACATCATGCCCGACTTGGAGCGACAGCTGGAGGTAGCCACGCCACTGATTTCAACAACTACAACCACTAGCACTTCGGCCACGACCACAACGGCCACCTCGAAGGAAGAGGGCGAAAGGTCGCAGCTGGAGGAGCCCAAGACCCAGATCAAAACCGTGGTGGAGCCGACGGCCCATGCCAAGGTAAGTGCCGTTCCCTAAACTCTCCCAAAAAAAGCCTACCCCTTAGACCGCTTGCTAAACTCCTCCTGGTAAACTCCAAACTCCTCCTCTTTTGCTAAATCCAAGTGTATATCCACGAAACCACCCAAAAATCAACAGGCATTTTACGGGGCGGCTCGTCTAGCCTTTGGTCAAAATCCGGAGGTATTACCAACGACTACCACAACTACGACAACGTCAACCACAACGACCACCACACCAGCTCCTCCGCCAGCCGAATCGGAGCCAGAGGCGGAGGCCAAGCCAGCTGAAACTGAACCTGAAGCTGGAGCCGATGCGGAGGCGGAGGCGGAATCCACCGCTGGTGTGGCCGGCGAGCCTGCCGAGGCGGAAGATCCCATTGGCGAGGTAGCCGAAACCGAACTGAGCGCTCTGAATCCGCCCAAATCGAAACCGAATCACCACGAAGCCAACAAGGAAACCATCGGGGACATCGTCTTCGATGTGGTGGCCCGAACCACCGAGCGAAGATCCAGCACGCCCAAAATCACGGCCAAGGTTCTTATGACTAAACACAGATTCATATCCTTGATCATTGATCAATATCCTGACCGTAAAGGCATTCCCACAAATCAAAGGCAAATCTAAAACTGACTGGGAAATTAAAACCTGTTTAAAAATTGGCAAAATGAAAGCAATAATTGGCAAATACAAATCAACACATGATAAAACATTTAAAATTCATTGATATAATTGGCAAAACCTAAAAGATACCTCCCCCTTTGCTGGCAAGCACTGGATCGTAATAAAACTTCCATACAACAAAATTGGCTAAACTCTTCGAAAACTTATTCATATCCCGGGAGAAAACTCTTTTAACCCCATAAGAGTCATACATAACTAATCATTTTGTTTTTAAATCACGTAAACACAGAGATTGGTAAACAAAAATACATTTCAGGCACACCCCCAAAACTCAAACAAACCCAACCTGCTGAACATTTAATCCATAAACGCTCATTTATTCATAAGACATTCACATATATGCAGTTTTCTCACATCGTTTTCCTGCTTTCCCTTTCCAGACCGTCCAGCACCTGCTGCGCAGTCCAAATGGTCAGTACTCGTCCTTCGACATGGCCCAGTACATTTTCTGGACTGGCGATGAGACAGCTGTGGTTAAGGCTGTTGAAGAGCTGGTTGAAGGAAAGGTGGTAAGTCTTACCCAGTCCTTACATATTCTTACACTGTTAGGTCTTGAAAAATGCAATCAAAGTTCATAGGTGATTTTTTATTTTAATATTTATTTTTATTTTTGTATTTCTATTACTTGTTAAACATTTTTGCTCGAAGAGATCGCTTGGTTTGGGCCGGATTTCACAATTAGATTAAGTTTCGCGTAATCAGATTTCATCATTGGACTTAGTCTTTCATCGACTGATAATAATAAAGACTGAAGCCGGGGTACTTCATGAGAGGAGTGTCAAAATCGGTATGCCACCTTGACGGTCCAAAACGGTGGCACTTGGGAGGTCCAGAATGACATCTCGGAGGTCCGTGGTGGTGCTGATGATGATGATGGCAACCGAAGGGCGGCGATCTGTGGTGGTGATGTTCGTGATGATGTCCATGATGCCACTGATGCCCAAATGCTGGCCAATGATGTCCATGGTGTCCGCGGTGGCCATGATTTTCTTGGTTATCCTGGTGGTGTCCACAGGAACGTCTTTCTTCTTGCGGCGGATGCATCTTATGTTTTGTTAATAAAAGTGTATATGTATTATTATTTCCTTTTGAGAAGTGATCTCTTTGAAAGTTGACTGCGAACTGATTTTCCCAGTGCTTGAACGAAAGCGTTTTATATTCAGCTTGCCAAGCAGCGGCCAAACATTTCGCGATTAGGTTGTTTTCATTTGTTTATCTTATCGGGAGGGGTTTGTTTTATAAATAGCAGGCAGTGCAATAGGTCTGGAAATATTGCAATACTTTGGTGTAATTAAATGTCAAATTGGTTATTACTTTTAGATGTTTATTTATAATAATAATTTCATTAATGATTCGAATATTGCGATATTTAATCGAAATTGAGGTAATATACATATATTTTAATATATTTTTAGCACTTTAATTAAGTGGAAAACTGTGGTAATATTATATTAATAATATCAATACGTATACTTAATATTTAAGAAATTTAATAATATAAAAGGGCTAGAAATGCTACACTACTTTTGTGAAATTCCTATGAAATACTTGGAAAACCGGTTTGCATGGGAAATAATTATTCTGGTTTGTGATGTTTGTTAAACTATAAATACAAATCTACTATAAAATTTTGATCATAGACATTTTTTTTTGCAAACAAATGTTCATAATTAAACAAATATTTAAATAGTTTGCTTGCTATATTAATCTATGTCTATTTACTTTTATTATTATCCAAGTGTTAGGATAGGTCTAAAAATATATGCAATAGTGATTTATAGAAAAATAATAAATGGGAATTTATAAATTAAATACAAATATTTACATCATTAAATATTTTATTAAAATATTCTTTACAGATCACCCGTGAAAACGCCCTGAAGTTCTTGCAAGACATTCGGCTGGGCATCGAGTTCCTGCAGCGGTCCTATGCCAATCGCATCTTTCCCGAGGAAGTTCGCCAGAATCAGCTGAAGCGTCACAGTCCGCCCAGCACCAAGCCCCCAACTACAACCACAAGTACAACAACCACGACAACAACTAGCACAACCACGGAGAAGCCTTTTCCTGAAGTCAGGGAGGCCGGATCTCATACCGGAATCCCCCAAGAGGCAGGAACAGTTCCCATTAAAAATTTCGACAGCTTCACCTTCTGGAACAAACTTAAGGTTCTGGACAATGAAGCACAACAAGGTGGGAAAAATTGTGATAAGTAATAGAAATATGCAAATAAGCAATATTTATTAAATCCCCAGATCTAAACGACTATGATGAGGGTCGGGCCAAGATTGTGGAGTACTTGTACAATGAATACTCGCTGGAGGAGATTCTCTACAAGCTGGCCAAGGTATGTAAATGGGGATTACATTCTGATTGAGATTAATTGAATTTTATTTCAAGGTAATGTTTGCCCAGTCTCTATCCCATGGCTCTGATGAGGCACAAATGGAGCTGCAGAAGCTCACGGAATTCCTAGAGCGCGAGGGCAACATGGGTGTCATTCCCCTCGATTTGCAGAAGAAAGTTTTAAGTAAGTCAACACAGTTAATATAATTTCTTTTTGTATATTTTTAAAATTCTTAATATAAATATAAATTATTATTTAACAACTTTCGTTTCTCCAAATTAAACGAGATCCCATCGGTTCACTTTGACGGCTTTTCACAGTCTGATTTCATCACTTGGTTTCGATTTCCGTGTTCTGATGTCATCACAAGTCTTTCATGGCCTCGTAATAATATTGACTGAAGTTTTGGCTTTTAATGAAAGGAGTTACAAAGTATTGATGGCATTTGGTGGGTCCTTGGCGGCTCTGATGTTCCCTTTGCCAATTAATGTCAATTTTGTTATGTCCAAAACGGCAATGCCAACGTCTGTGATATCCATTATTTTCCTGGTGATCGTTGTGCTGTTGTTGCGACGCCTCCATTTTTATATAATTTGTTTTGTTTTGTTATAATAATTATAATTTCCGGTTCCCTTTGGAGAACTTTTCTCTGTTGTTGCTGACTGCGAACTGATTTTCCCACTGCTTCGTGTCAAGCTTTTATACTATTTCGCTTGGTCGCTGGCCAAACATTTCGTGCTAGCTTTGTTTATTTTCATGTGGCAAGCATCTCGTTAGGGCTTGAAATATCACTGCGTTTTCATGTAATTATATGAAACTAGCAGAACACTGTCAATAAATTATTTATTATCTTTAAAAATCTCTTAAATATTCATTATCTCTTTTTTTTAGGAGTTCTCCTAAGCGCACTCTCCGACACTTTGACCGAGCACCAAGAGCTGCTGCCGGCGGCGCGCGTGAATCTGGCCAATCCGTACTACAGGCTTCCAATGCATACTCCCAGCCAATAGAGATCTATTGACAGTTATCAGATTAATACAAATCTCTATATATAGTATATGTTACCACGCATAATCCGCATCAGCTAATGGCATATACCCACTGATCGGCGCTACTCTGGGGAGGCGCTCTCTCTTTGAACTTTAATTCAGCTCGGCCCTAAGTTCACCCCCGATCGATTGGCACCTTCCATTTTCGGTTAAAACGGATTAGCCTACGTGTAATATAGCAAAATAGAAGAAAAAGAAGATACTCTCGTGATATTTTTGGTCAGGCGGAGAGGCTGGGAATAACCTTTTACACTACGAGGACGGTACGAGATAGGAGAATCAAAAATAAAACCGAACCAAAAGAAAATGAAAATGAAAATGAAAACAAAACTGACGAGAGAGACTTGCGCCCCTTTGAGCTTTTAAAATTAAAATAGACTATCTATATGTGTATATGTCCACACTTGCTTATATTTGATATGAGTTTGTTAGTTAGATACAATGAGGTTGATGAGGTTGAGGTCGCTGGCAAAATCGATGGAGGGGCCGGCCGCCACGGACGACCGTTTGAAGCAGGAAAGGGCTCTGAGTCCGCCTATATCAGTAGCAAATATGTATGGTTATAACCGCTCCACGGACGAGCGTTCTCAGTCGTAAATAGTTATTACTCTCAGTATATGTTCTCCCCCGAAATAATTGAGCATTACGTGCATTATTGATGGATTGGTTAAATGATTGATTGATTGCGTTGCGAGTTACATACACGATATGCATATAAGAACTAGAACCTGTATCAACAATTATCGATTATACACTCAATATACATACATATATATATAAATATAAATATAAATTAAATACAATATGTGTACATTTTTATTGGGCTCGAACTCTACTGTTCCTTCTTGGGTTCCGACTTGTCTGTGTTGTCAATCAGCTGCTTGAGGGCTTCATCTGTCAATGGCTCCTTGCTGTTGAACAGCTTCTCGATCTCGGCTCGCTCATCGTCGCCTATATCCTTGGCATACTGCTTGGCCAGCTCCTCTAGACGCTGTTGATTCTTCTTCAGATGTCCGGGTAGCCAGACAATAGTCTGAATCATTCTGAAATATCATTGAGAATATTTTAAGGTTTAGAGAGTTTTGTATACATTTAATTTGAATTTGCGGCATATAAATCTACAACTTTTTTAGTATAAAGAATATAGTTAAGGACCTATTAAATAATATAATTACTTTAAGCATACAACAAATAATATCTTTGGTTAGATTTTTGTTTTGTTTGTTAAATTCTTAGGGTTTTGGTAGAGATTTGACGTGTGTAAATTTAAAAAACTTTAACATAAAGAGCAGAGCAGCCTCAAATTGGCATGGAGAAAGAAAATTAAGGAGTATTACACGTTTACCTTAATTTGTAGGACTTGTGTGATTATAATTTTATTATTAACTTATTATTTTTACTAAAAAGTCCCCCCTTACTTGAGTAATATAAATCCGCAAAAGACCAGCAACAAACACATCCCCGATGTCTTGATCATGGTCCAATAGTCGACCAAAACTTGTTGGTGCTTCATTTTTGGAATCCTTTAAAGCTGTCTGCCTCCACTCGTGACTAAATTAAAACCTCAACTGTCATGTGTGGCGAGTGGCCACTGCGACAGGGCCACATCTCCGCGGCCGGAACCTTGACAATGTTGTGGCCACGTCGTTAGGGGCAGCAGGACCGTGGGATACGTGTATTAAAGTCCAGGCGACAGACAACCAATCACATGTGGTAGCTATAAATCGATATTCCCATTCGACCTGATTTGATGACCTGGCTTAAAGCAGGAGTTGACCTGCTGACTGAATAAAAACCCCCCCGAGAAAATGCGTACATGTTGCCGGCAACATGTTGCTGAGTGTCGTCTGAGTTCAGCCATTTTTTAGACGGTTTTGTTTTCATTTTGCAATCGCTTTTTCTATTTTTAACAGTTATCTTATAAGACAGTTTTACGTATTTGGAAATAATGGGTAATAATGATATGGCTAATTAAGGGGAATGCACTGTGGGATACCTTTCTTTTTGCTTAATTTGTAGAGAAAGTTTTGATAAATAATTTAATACTTTCTAAATCAGATCTGTCAATAAATGTGTAAGAATTTTTAGTTCAGATTATATTTATTCAAAGCAAATTAAGTAAAATACTTTAGAAACTATACTTTAGAAACTATAAACATAAGAAACTTGATTTATAAGATGTACATTATCAGTTAAAGCACCCACAACAATATTTTTAAGACGGAATAAAGTATTTTTTCTGAAGAATTTGCCATAATAAAACCCAGTTTAATACACCTTTCTACTCCCCACGAAAACAGGGCATCAAAATAATTGGAAAAGATAATGAAATCAGCAGTTCGGTTAGGGGGTCTAGCGGTTTTTTAGATTGTAAATTAGAATCCCGCGATTTCAATCAGAACAAGAAGCTGATTAGGCCCACGCGTATCTATCTCTCCTATATATTACCCTGATTTCTTGGGGGGGCTGACCGGGCTAGCCAATAAATCTGATTGCCGCCGTCTATCACCTCGCAGATAGTGGTCAAGAGGACGCTATAAAAGCCTCAAACCCAAGGAAGTCGGACCACAGTTCTGCGATGAGAGGAGTAACGTTGAAATTAACCATATTACTGGTCGGCTTGGGCCTGGCTATGGCCGGCAAGCGGCCCATCTCCGATTGCGTAAGTATAAATTAGAGAAAGAGAAATAATATCCATTACAGAAAGCTAATTGCTGAATGATCTTTTTAGGGAGAGCGTATCGAGGATGATGGCTATCCGATGGAGCGCCACACGGTCGTCACTAGTGACAGCTACATCCTGACGATGCACCGCATTCCCTATTCGCCCAAGACCGGCGATAGCGACAACCGCCCGGTGGCCTTCCTCATGCACGGCATGCTCAGCTCCTCGTCCGACTGGGTGCTCATGGGTCCCGAGAGGGCTCTGGCCTACCAGCTGGCCGACGCTGGCTACGATGTCTGGATGGGCAATGCCCGAGGCAACACCTACTCCAAGGCCCACAAGTACTGGCCCACGTTCTGGCAGCTCTTCTGGAACTTCAGCTGGAACGAGATTGGTATCTACGATGTCCCGGCCATGATCGATTACGTGTTGGAGGAGACTGGCCAGTCGCAGGTTCAGTACGTGGGTCACTCGCAGGGCACCACGGTTTACCTGGTGATGGTGTCTGAGAGGCCCGAGTACAACGACAAGATCAAGTCGGCCCATCTGCTGGGACCCGCCGCCTTCATGGGCAACATGAAGAGCCCCATGACCCGTGCCTTCGCCCCCATTCTGGGCCAGCCCAATGCCATCGTCGAGCTGTGCGGATCCATGGAGTTCATGCCCAGCAACAAGTTCAAGCAGGACATGGGCATCGAGATGTGCCAGGCCACGTCGCCCTATGCCGATATGTGCGCCAACGAGATCTTCCTGATTGGAGGCTACGACTCCGAGCAACTGGACTATGTGAGTATCTTGGAATTGGGGAGAGAGATTAAGGAGCACAATATGTATCTTTATCCCTGTTTTAGGACCTTCTGGAGCACATCAAGGCCACCTCCCCGGCTGGTGCCTCCGTCAACCAGAACCTGCACTTCTGCCAGGAGTACAACTCCGGCAAGTTCCGCAAGTTCGACTACACCGCCATCCGCAATCCCTTCGAGTACGGCAGCTACTTCCCTCCGGACTACAAACTAAAGAACGCCAAGGCCCCGGTCCTACTTTACTATGGAGCCAACGACTGGATGTGCGATGTGAGCGATGTGCGCCAGCTGAGAGACGCTCTGCCCAACATGGCTCTGGACTACTTGGTGCCCTTCGAGAAGTGGGCCCATCTGGACTTCATCTGGGGCACTGAGGCCCGCAAGTACGTGTACGACGAGGTCCTGAAGCAGATGAAGTTGTACGAATAGGCTGAATACCCTCCCGCAATAAATTGAACATATTACAGAGACATGAGCTTTTTAATTCAAATTTAATCTGTGATCTGTGTGATACTTCATATTTTATAAAAGCAATTTTTTTTTTTTTTTCAAGCAAATGGTGTCCTACGAACAGTGGAAAATATAAAAGACCTATAGAATGATTATTCCATTTCCAGCTCCGCCATGTACTCCAGCTTGATGTGGCCATCGTGCAAGAGTCTAGACACAATGCGGTAGTATCCGGGAATTAGGATCTTCTTCAGTAGTTGCACATCCATCGGATAGTCCTCCATGTGATAGTGCTCCGGCGGCAGGGGACAGGTGTTGGGGTGCGGGGCATTCGAGTACTCCTTGATCTTCTCGTAAAAGAACTCCTTGTAGTAGGACTTCATGACATCGCATACACCCAGGTCGGGCAGGTCCAGGAATTCCTCGAACTCTTGATCTTGCCCGTCAGCTCGGGAAACGGTCAAGTGAATCTATTGTAAAAAGGTTGTAACGGTTGATAATGATTTTTTAAAGATCCTTTAACGATCTTCTCACCTTCCAGTCGTTGTCGATGGTCACATGTTGTTTCAATTCTCCGCTGACTTTCACCACATTCTCCTTGAACTCGGCGATGCGCAGATGGCAGTTCAGATCCGCGGATTTCTCCACCAATTTCTCCAACTTGTACAGCCTCAGTTTGCCTTCCTTTTCCGCTCGGACATCGGGGGTATTACTGGCTAGAAGGATAAATCCCAGCACCACCAGGTGTTCGAGTGAAGAGGAACCCATTTCTGATGCTGGATCATCTGCTGTCGCTGTTTTATAAGGATCCCTAGAGAAGATTAATCAAATGGTCGCTTGTTCCGGAAATTAGCTCCAATGGGGGTGTAACCGGATGTGGTGTAAATGATATCTAAATGCCTTTCATTTGGGTTTGTTTTATTCAATTATTGCATGGCAGTCTTAACACATTAAGCAACAACAAGCAGATGATTATAGTTAATTGCTAACAGCACGGCAATGACGACGAAGTACGATCGAGCTCTACTTAAACCTTTCATGCCCCCATTTAAAATAATACATTTTAATTGGGATGAGTGATAGATAACTAAAATATTAACCCAGGTACGGGCTTACAAGGAAATCTGTTAACTTATTTAATCGATTTATTCTGGCCAGTTTCACATATTATTGTTTAATACAATTTAAAGCAAAAAATATTTATAATAACAAGCAGTGTTTGATAAAAGTACTTTACTCTTAAATTACATTATATGTCTAAGTTCAAAAATATATATCAGCTAGCAAACAATCTCATTAATTAATGGGCATGAAAGTCGTTCAAAAGCCTACTCCGTACATATATCTATAAGTATTTCGCAACAATAAAAGCATACAAGTTAACAATTGGAACTGGCTAAAGCTTAACTATGTGTTGTAGTAAACAAATTGCAGCTGGAATGTTACCATTGCTCAAGGGGAATCTGCCAGCAGCCAAGGGAGAATTATTGCCTAATCATCGACTCCATCGCCCTCCCGGCTAGCTCGTTGTTTCGCCAAAGTTGAGACGCAGCTGCTCCAGGAACACGAACGTGATGATCGTGTGCGGTCCCAGGCGCACAAAGGCTGGGACATAGCCCTTGAAGAAGCCCAGCGGGCCCAGCTTGGCCGTGTGCCTGACCACATCCCACAGACCATTGTACTCCCCGGGCTTGGCGTTCATCGATCGGGTCTTCAGCACGTCCAGCGGCTGTGTCAGGGTGGTGGCTATCGTACCGGCCACCAGGGACGCTGTAAAGTGCGTCACCAGGTTGTCACTGAAGTAGGGCGTAGCCAGCAGGTAGATCTTTGTCTGATCGTAAAAAGCAATCTGGCCAATTGTCATCAAAATGCCACGCGCCGTTGCTGTGGTGGCCCCGGAGAAGAGTCGCGCGAATCCCTCTTGGCGATACACCTTGAAAAGGCCATCGATGGCGTTCTTGTAGCTGTAAGGGGGAGAAGGGGAGAATTAGTGATTAAATTAAATTTAAGCAAAAGTATGCAACGAAATATTTAAAGATCCAAATTCATTGCAGGTATCTGTATCTTTAGAATTAAATGTTTAGCCGGGAATACCTACTTGCGACGCTGCTCCATGGGCAGCTTGACGTCGTTTTGCATCCGCACGTTGACCATATCAGCAGGAGTGCCCACGATGCCGCCAAAGAATCCTGATAGTCCTGCTAGTGCCACCTTGCCGGCAAAGGAGTCCGTGTTGATGTGCGCCTTGCCCACCTCGTAGACCCCGAAGCGGGTAGTGGAATAGGTCATCTGACGGAGCATCGAGGCGGAGAGGCCGTTGTAGAAGGCAAGCACTCCCTGCTCCCGGGCGATCTTCGGGAGAAGCTGCAACACCGACAACTTGCCCTGTTGCGTCTGCAGCGTGACCTTGATCAGGTCGAGGGGATGGGTGACCACGGCGGCGCCTACACTGGCCAGCCCACCAAAGTACCACCTCGCTTTCCGCTCCTGTTCGCACATCTTGGCTCTAATAAATCCTCAGCTGGAAAATGGTAAAAATAAAACTTTAATTAACCAATCAATGGGTATCTCTTCTTTAACCTCTAAATGTACCTCTTTTACCTCTAAACGCAGGTATAAAAACTAGGTGGATTAGCGTTTAAGTTGCATATCTTTTGAGGGCGGCATTTTCAGTGGGCGGCGTTGTGTTATGTCATGCCGGTGGGACAATAAGGAACTGGCGGAATTTAAGGAAGCATCGAAACCAGCTGAGCGGTTGCGCGAAAGCTCAGGCTGCAAGCTTTAGACTGTTAAATGACGGTAACTATTAACTTGGGAGTAGGTACAAAAACTTACAAGGGGTTGAAGTGTCAAAAAAAAAAATTAATATAAAAATGAAAATTATTTCATTATTTCATGATTATTTTTATTTATTTTGCAAAGCCTATTAGCATCTTATACAAATTATGCACATAATTACAAACATATTTCTAGATAGTAGAGATAGAGGAAATTTCATTATTTCATGATTATTTTTATTTATTTTGCAAAGCCTATTAGCATCTTATACAAATTATGCACATAATTACAAACATATTTCTAGATAGTAGAGATAGAGGAAATTTCATTATTTCATGATTATTTTTATTTATTTTGCAAAGCCTATTAGCATCTTATACAAATTATGCACATAATTACAAACATATTTCTAGATAGTAGAGATAGAGGAAATTTCATTATTTCATGATTATTTTTATTTATTTTGCAAAGCCTATTAGCATCTTATACAAATTATGCACATAATTACAAACATATTTCTAGATAGTAGAGATAGAGGAAATTTCATTATTTCATGATTATTTTTATTTATTTTGCAAAGCCTATTAGCATCTTATACAAATTATGCACATAATTACAAACATATTTCTAGATAGTAGAGATAGAGGAAATTTCATTATTTCATGATTATTTTTATTTATTTTGCAAAGCCTATTAGCATCTTATACAAATTATGCACATAATTACAAACATATTTCTAGATAGTAGAGATAGAGGAAATTTCATTATTTCATGATTATTTTTATTTATTTTGCAAAGCCTATTAGCATCTTATACAAATTATGCACATAATTACAAACATATTTCTAGATAGTAGAGATAGAGGAAATTTCATTATTTCATGATTATTTTTATTTATTTTGCAAAGCCTATTAGCATCTTATACAAATTATGCACATAATTACAAACATATTTCTAGATAGTAGAGATAGAGGAAATTTCATTATTTCATGATTATTTTTATTTATTTTGCAAAGCCTATTAGCATCTTATACAAATTATGCACATAATTACAAACATATTTCTAGATAGTAGAGATAGAGGAAATTTCATTATTTCATGATTATTTTTATTTATTTTGCAAAGCCTATTAGCATCTTATACAAATTATGCACATAATTACAAACATATTTCTAGATAGTAGAGATAGAGGAAAT